>BPTQ01000009.1:50053094-50304000 GCA_019973895.1 Chrysanthemum seticuspe | reverse complement strand
CTCCTAAATTTTTGCTTAAATATCTTTCTAATAAAAGGTGTCACAAGTTGATTGGAACGTGACAAAACTATGATGACTTCTTCAACCTGTGACCTCACGACATGTGGTGATATTAATATTTTTAGGAAGTTATTTAGGAGGATATTAGGGGTGAACATGGTTATGTTTGACTCGGTTTTTGGCTAAAACCGAAACCCGAACTGAAAATGTTCGTTTTTGCTATTTAAAAATTATTCGGTTTCGATTTATTTTACGTTTGATTTTTCAGTGTATGGTTTATTTTCGGTTTGGTTTTTCAGTTTTTATTTCGTTTATCGTAGTTTGGTTTGTAAATAGTCGAATTTCTAATGCAACATAAAATAACTTTTTCAAGTTTCAAAAACAAAGAAATACAAAATAAAGACAATACGCAACTATTGATCACAAAAAAAATTATATAATAGAATTGTTTATGCGTTGTAAAGTGACACAATAATGACAATAAATACTAACGACTACAAAAATTCTAGATGATAATTTTTTATATATTATAAATGATACATTCAAGAAACAATTGAAACACAAGTTTTTAACATTATATGTATTTTGTTGATTCGGTTTTTTCATTTGATGTTTTTGCTAAAACCAAACAAAACCGAACCATAAACTTCGGTTTTTATAAAATACAAAAACCAAACCATCGGTTTTTCAATCGATTTCGGTTTCTCGTTTTCTGGTTTTTCTGGTTTAGATTCGGTTTTTCGGAGTTGCACACCCTAGCATTACTCTTATCTTTTTTGTATTTTACTTGTGTATTCATATTTAAGGTTACATGATTAACTTTTTGAACGTATCATCAATCATAACGACATCTTGTGTTGCAAGTTCTTATGCAACAAAACTTTTCTGAGTACATAACAACATAAACTTAGTTACACAGCAATCTGTAATTAACATCAAACTTATTGGCAATATAACCAAATTGGTTGTTATAGTGGTTTGTTAAAAATAGTTAGTTAGAGTTGTAGTTTAGTTTGCATGGTATTAGAGCTTTGAACGATTATGTTAACAAAATCATTTTTTTTCTTCCTCTGAACATCATTTCTGTTCGTTTTCATTATATATAGGATAACAAGATGATTCGAAATCCTTTGCTTTTTTCGTTTTTTCAACCTAATCGCTCTTTTGATTGTGGAAAATTTTTATCGCAACTTTAGAAATACGGATCACTCGACAGAAAATCCCACTCATGTAGTCTTATCCAAAAGAAAAATGAAAGACACTTGATTATAATCCTATTTTCAATATCCAATTCTTTTCAGAAAATAAAGAAAAATTCAAAGAATAATCGTACTTTATTTGAAAAGACGAAAATACCCTTGACATATACTAAAGAATATTTACCAAATCCATCGACCAAAAAGTGACATATGGCAAACGTCATTACCTGATTATGATGGTAATACAAGAATAATATAATGATGATAATAAAGATGGTGATGGTTCTTTTTGTTCCACTTTTCTTGATTCCTTGAGAGTCCATATTCTCACATCTTCTCTTTTAATTGCTTTAGAGTGGACGGTGTGGGCTCGCCGTGGGCTCGCCGTCGCCTACGTGGCCGGCCGCCGTGGCTCGTCGTCACACCGCCTCCACTCGTTGTGGCTCGCCGTCGAAGGTGAAATCGTGGGGACGACGAAGGTTAACTCTGACAAGAGATTTTCTTTTTTTTTTTTTTTTTTTTTTTTCGTTTTCTCTCTCTTTTTTTTTTTTTTTTTTTTTTTTTTTTTTTTTTTTTAAGATTTGTAAAGTTTTATGGAATAAGGTGAAGGTGAAGTTGATTTCGAAAGTTTCGTAGAGGTACTGAGCTTCTCGTGGTTAAACAGCAAAAACTGAAACTTTAAAGATTAACTGAAAACATGAAATACATAATAACCTTAAACATTAAAACTACAGATGGATCCCTAAAAACAACATAAAAACATGAAATACATAATAAAACTACTAAACACTTAAAAAAACGAGTCGTCCGAGTCCAAACCATCATCACTTGTTGGCGGAGAATAAAACTCCCCATTAATGTATCGACTCTCCATTATGTCGAAAAAGTTGTCTTGGAGGTACTGAGCCTCCCGTGCTTCTTGCTCACGGCGAGCAGCCTCTTCACGTGCCTGCTCTTGCAGTATCTCCCTGACGTTTTCTTCATCTTGTTCAAACTGCCGGAGGGAAGCCTCACTTAACCCGCTTGGGTGGTTTTGAAAATCCACCTGTGGACTGTTCACAGGTGGACTTGGAACAATTGGGAGGTACGGGATGTTTTCAAACCCCACCGGGAAGACATTTTCTGGTGGTGTTGAGTAAACTTCAAACTCTGGCAGAGTTGGAAAGTTGGTTTCCGGCAAGTGATCTGGTGCCGGAAAGCTGGTTTCCGGCAACTTCTCTGGGCTGGGGAATTGCTGAGAAAAGTCTTTGCGAGACATTCTTTTTGTGTGTGAATTGTGTTATTTGTGTGTCAAACTAATGCTGGTATGATAGTATATATAGAAAACTTAACCGTTTGAATTTGAATTTAAAATTTAAAATTTAAAATTTGAATTTGAATTACCCCGCCCAACAGTAAACGGCTTTAAAATTTGAATTTGAATTACCCCGCCCAACAGTAAACGGCTTTAAAATTTGAATTTGAATTACCCCGCCCAACAGTACCCGGCTTTAAAATTTGAATTTGAATTACCCCGCCCAACAGTACCCGGTTTTTAAAATTTGAATTTGAAATTAAAAACCACCTTTATAAATAACATCAACTACCATTTTATTTCAAATCTACATCAATTCAAAAAACACACACACAAATGTCTCAAAATATGAAGTGGAACAAGTCTGAAGAAATCTTGCTTGCGCAAGTTTGGATACAAATTTCGCAAGCTATGGATATGCAAAATAACCGTTCCGAAAATATTTTTTGGAATGACGTTATGCATATGTTCAATAATCAGACAACCGATGACCATCGTACAAAAAATTCAATCACGGGTAAATGGACGAGGATTAACGTCGATTGCAAAAGGTTCAACGCAATTTACAAACAGTTGAGACGTCGAAGTGCTCAAAATGACCAATCTCATCTCGAAAATGCGAAACTAAGCTTCCAGCAACAATTTGGTAGAAATGAGTTCAAATATGTTCACGTTTGGGAGATTTTGAAAAATTGCCCAAATTGGGATGTCGAAGATTAATTCCAGTAGTATGTGTTGTTTTTTATTCCCGTATCGTGTTGTTTTTTTTTCGTATCGTGTTGTTTTTTTTTTTTTTCCGTATCGTGTTCTTTTTTTATTATTGTGTTATGTATTGTATTTTTAATTTGAATGAAATGAATTTATTTAGTTTTTATTTGGAAGTGAAAATTGAATAAAAAAAATAAAGTGGTAGTTGTGGGGCCCAAATGAAGAGGTTGAGGTTTGTTATGAGTGATGAGGGGGTTTGTTGTGGTTAGTTGTGGGAAAATGAGATGCTGATGTGGCGCTGAGGTGGCGCGACGATGAAGTAATTGCTTGTTATGATACCTAGCACTCTTAGGATTTACTATAGATCTCTCTCTAATTTCATGGGCCCATTCATAGACATATGTTGCATGAGAAAGTAGAAATCAAGAACCTAGTACAATCTATATCCTGTGTAAATTTGTGCATGTAAAACATATGTACGTGTTACCAAACAAAGATAGAATCCTGAGAACTTTCTATTATGGTTTATTTCAAATGAATTATATAGATGGTGAATGTTGAAGAAACTGCATTTTTAGACGATGAATTTATGAGTGAGAGGATGGATTTGGAGAAAACAGACTATCCAGGACCAGGAGCAAACAAACCACACTCCAAAACCGCCCCAACGAGACGGAGAATGATCAAAGGTTTTAAATATTTACATATGGGTGCTTTTTCATAATCTAATTAGGGTTTGAACTACAAAGTTTGCTTCCAAGAATTAGGGTTTGAAGTAAAATGGGGTTTTTATGGTGAGATCTTGTTATATTGGTTCAATGGAATGTATGCATGTGTGTGTAAATCGGGTACTTGTAATGTTGTAAGAAGCAGAAGTTATTGTTTTATGAATAAATTATGTATTTCGTTGTAAAAGGATGCATCAGATGATAGTCTAGTTTGAATTGCAACTTTGTTTCAACTAATCTGTAAAGAAAATGTTTTCTAAATTAGTTATATTAATTTAAGTTTGAAAATAACTAAGAGAGACAAATGAATAACTATAATCTTCCTTCACCGATACTTTAAATGAAGACTTATGTGAAATTTAATTTCTTTTCCTCGATTCATAATGCTTGTCATCTTTGGAGAAATTTAAGGTATACAAATATACAATCAATACTGAGTTTGGACGTGCCATATATTATTTGGTATATTTCGGTTTGAATGGATAGAGGTTTATAGGTTGTGGTGTTGGCGTCTCTATGTTAGTTAAACGCTTGGTGTCTTTGTTGTATTGTTTTGGTTGGGGTGTTTTTTAGGTAGGGTGAGTTTTATAGCTTCGTTAACCGTTTCAATTTAGGCCATTCATGTTCTTTCGGTTTTCTTTTGTTTGTTGTATCTCTAGCTTCTTGCCGGTTCTAATGAAATTTCCTTGTCGTTAGAAATGTTATACCGAGTTTGGATCAATATGGTACATCCATAGACAATTAATCATTTTACTAATGAATCAATCATATTATTTGTATTCTCATGCATGAAAAGATCTTTTTGAGGTTTTAGTGAAAGCCAGAATACTTATTTTGGTGTTACTTATCCACAGTTCTAGAACTTGAAACATAACTACTATTCAATTTAACTTAGACAAATGAAACTAATACTGAGACGTAAATTAACAACTGACCTTTGGCATGCTGCTACAGTTTCACCGCCTCTTCATATGATGGCCTGGTGTACATGCTTTCATTTCTTCATGGTTTGTTGATCACGAAGAAAAATTAAGATAAAAGTGAGTTCATGATGGACAAATTAAAGATGAACTCGGTGTAGATTATTGGAGCCCTACATTTCATGATTATATCCTAAACAACATGTACGGTTCCATTAAAACGTATAAGTTTTATTGAGCTACTAATTACAACTTTCATAGCTTGGAGGGTGTAAAACTCACAATAATCAATTTACAAAACGCGCTATATAATGATGATTAAAAAAAAGCGATGCCCTTCCGGATACTTAATGAACCTCTAATACTTAACACGGCAATATTCAATGCGAGGATTCAATTTAGGCCTCAGCTCTAGTGTAAGTTTCTATCTGACCATAACTTAGGTGTTGTTTATTTATTAAGAGGCTCTGAATCTGAATCTGACTCGCACATCTTAATCTGAATCTGAGGCGGAAATGTCTTAATCTGAATTAAATAATATTGTTTGTTTGTTTTTAAGAAAACGTCTGAATGTTTATTAGTTCAACTAGAGGCATTAAGATGTTACTTCCATGTCTGGTCCGTTTAGATGTTTTTACCTCTATTTGCCTCTAAACGAAAAATAAAAAACAATCACACTTAACACCTAAAAGCTTTGTATTAATAAAAATTCTGCATGATATACTTATAATGTACTACGACATACTCATATGTATTTCCGCTAAAAAATGTAAAATGATGCCTTACCATCTAGCTTTCTAAACATATATAAACAGAAAAAGTAGAACAATATAGTTAGACATAACAACAAGACATACTTATATTAATCACAAGTTATGATCTGGATTTGTTCATGATGAAATCATAGACCTACTAATGAATAAACTCTAGCATTTTGACTTCTAGCGTTCTATAAACTTTAACAATTCTAAAAGTTTAATCCTTATAAAGCACCTTTACTAACGCTCAGTTCTTGAGTTTTGTCATTAAAGAAAATGGAAGTAAAGTAAAGTAAAACACTTTACTTCCTTTTCCGCCCACTTTTGGGAGGAAACAAAATCACCCAAATTACACTAACTTTACTTCCATTTCCTTTTCTTTTCCTCCTTAAGTAAAACTCAAGAACACAATGTGGAAGTAAATATCTTCACTTTACTTCCCTTTCATTTTCTTTTCTTTAATGATCCGACTCGAGAACACAGCGTAAATTGCACTTATCCACTAATTATTCACCTTTTTAATCATTTAACTATGTGTAACTTGCCATGTGTAAACTATGAGTTCTCAAGTTCTCATTACTCTTTGGAAAACTAACTCTCATCATTATACCACATAACTTATCACATTTACATTAAAGTAAATTTTAGCTATTTTAGGCCACTCTCATACACTATAAGAATAGTGACTTTTAGTCATGGATACTTTTTGCCACAACTAAAGCCGTCAATAAAGATCCGCTAAACGAAAAAATGAACGATTTTCAACCTTTGACTCGAGAAACCCCTTTTAGTGATGGCAAGTTTTTTCAAACTTTGACTTTGACTTTCAACACAAATTTTTTAGCAAAAAAAATGTATTGCAGGAGGAGATGACATGGTTTGGACATCTCAGGAGGTAAACTGAATGTCGTGATTATCATCTAAAAAATGGTTGAAATGTTTGAACATCTCAGGAGGAGACGACGCACATCATCAATTAAGCAAGAAAGCATGACTCTTGCTTTTCAATTGGCTTTTTTTTTCCTTTTTTTTTTTAATCATTAATTGCTACTTCATTTATCTTATTGAGAGTGTTTAGGCTGTTTTCTTTATGTGGGTAGTTTCCTTTAGGCTTTCTAAGTGGTCTATTACCCTCAATTATACATATATTAGAGACTCACATATGTATATAACTACAAGTTTTGTCATTTTTCTTGTACATAGACTTATATATGCTAGAATTTCTTATATTCTTATAGTCTTATAGTCTATGAATCATTACACTCTTATACTCAGACACGTACAAACACTGATAACATCAAATAATATCATATTTTGGTTATCAATATCCTAGGTTTAATTCTTTATTTAATTACATTCTATATGAATTCGATACTTAATCGCTTCGTATTTGCATAACAGGATTTAATGGAGCATTGAAACGGAAATATATGGACAAAGACTAAGTTTGAAAAAAAATTAGTGGAAAATTGCATCTAAGCCTTCTTTTATAAACACAAACAACTATAAAACGACAAGTGTTATCATGTTTAAGGCATACCTAAAAAACCCTTAAAAATTAATGCTAAAAAACTAGGGCCAAAAAGAGTGAAAGTGGAATCTGGCTTCTTACGCTAACCTTGTCATCTTTTAAGGAATTGAATGGAGATTAGAGAGGCTTAATTAAAGTATGCTTGCTAAAGTGTGCACATAACATATGATTTAACCCACACAAAAGATACCATATTTTAATATATACACATGTGCTATTTCTGACTTTTAGAGATATTATTATAACATTGCTTATCGTACATTTGGTAAAATTTTATAATGCTTAAGACTTTAAAAGAATACCAAAATTGAAAGAGGAGACAATGTCCATTTTAAGAGGCAATGTTTGTTAGTCTATAATCTTTCTATGAACAATCGAATATAAGAGGTATACTAAGTTTATTTGATATATAACAATCGTTAGGTTTACAAATGTATTTACATGAGTACTTATACTATCCAAACGACACATACTAAACAACATGCCGTTTCATTAAACGGTTTATCTAAAATAACTGTTTTTCCTAACCGACAATAACTGCCACTTTGACTTATACATATATTTGACTTTTCGTGTTTGACTTTGACTTTCATGTTTGACCTTCATGGATTAGATAAATTAGTATCCAATACTCCTCCCTAATTTATTAATCCATGTCTTCGATATCTTCAAGCTCCATCATCTTTATCTTTGAACTTTGGCTTCTTTCCACTTCCTTTGTCTTGATCTTCAACCCTAAATATGTCTTGAACTTTCTTTTTGGTCTGACTTCTTTCTTCCTTGTCTTTAATTTCATCTCGATCATCTTTGTCACTTTTGTCACTATCTTCCTTCATTTGCTTCATTTCACAATCTTGAAACTCCAACAATTTGTTTCTTGTAGTACTTGTATCACGATCTTCTGGTTCAACTTTCTTGTTGCATGATTTAATGTCTTTTTCAATCTGGCTTTCCTTCTGAAATCTTGATGGCGTCTCTCGATGTTTCTTGCATTCACCCTTGTCAACTCTCTCTTCTTCTAGGAGTTTCTTATCTGAAATAACTCCAAGGTTTTCTTTCTCAAACTGTTCTCTTACTGTCTTTAAGTCTTTCATCTATTTGCTTGTGCAATCTCTCAACTTCTTGAGGTTCTCTGATTCTCTCTGCATTTGTTTCTCAAATGCCATTTCTCTATTTCTTATTTTCTTCTCAAACTCTTGTTTTTCAATCTCTAACTCTTGAAGCATTTCAAACTTCCAAAACTCTAATTTACTCTTCAAATCAATTTCTATCTCTGACCGCATATCTTCTAACTTTTCCTTTTGAATTTCATCTTTCTCAATGACAATTCCTTTCCTTCTTGATTCTTCCTTTAAGGATGTTATCTCTTTTCCATCGTTACTAGTAACCATCAATAGTGCTGGTTCGTCATCTTCGAACATAAGGTTTGCTTTTTCTTCTCTACGGTTTGGTTTTGGACAATTTGCAGCAAAGTGTCCAAACTCATGACAGTTATAACACTCTATTTCTCTAAAGTCTCTCCTATGGTAGTTTTGATCTCCATGGTTTCTCTTGTTTCTATCATAACTATCTCCATTCTTACTATCTCTTGTGAATCTTCCTTGGCCTCTTCCTCGTGTCTGATTACCACCTCCTCGTCTATCATTTCCATAGTTGCGTTCATAATTTCTATTATTCCCTTGACGTGTGAACAACAATTTCTCACTATTATCTTCCTCACTTCCTTTTCTAAACTTAAGCCTTTCTTCATAAGTCTTAAGTTTCCTAATAATCTCCTCTAATTTTGCTTTCTTAAAATCAACAACCATTTCAATGGTTGCTACTACTAGTACAAACTTATCTAGCATTGCATTCAGTAATTTTCGTACTTTTGTTTGTTCATCAAACGTCAATCCACATGTAGCAGCCTTTGTAATAATACTCATCAACCTCCCAGTAAATGAATCTATTGATTCATCTTCTTTCATCACAAGTCTTTCAAATTCTGATTTAAGTTGTTGCGAGTGTGCTTGTTGTACATCTTCTGTTCCAATAAATTTGGACTTTAGAGAGTCCCAAATTTCTTTTGCTGTTTCACATCCCGCAACTTGCATTTGCAAATCTTCTGGTAACCCTTGAAATAAGTATGCTGACGCCGAACTATCCTTTTTTACATCAATCTCTTTTGATGTACTTACTCCTTCTACTAAATCCCATACTCCATTTGTCGTTAATATCTTCTACATTCTTAATGCCCATAATGTATAATTTATGCTGCTTAAAACTGGGCATTGATATGATGGTAACGATGTAGTGAAAACAACTATGTTTTCATTTTTTATCTCCCGTCATATCTTTCATTTTGGTTTTCTTCTAAGACCAATATAATTCTAATAATAGTCGAATCTTAAATCCTTCTTTCTAACCACAATAATTCTCAAACAATTCTAACAGTTTCTAACACGAATTGTAATGGAAGAAATCTATTCTACTAGTCTACAATACTAATATGCAAATTCTCTAACTTTTTACAAAAAACAACTAAGGTGGTGTTTGTTTTTTAAGAGGCTCTGAATCTGAATCTGAACCGCACATCTGAATCTGAATCTTAGGCGTAAATGTCTGAATCTGACCGCATCTGAACGGAAAAAAAAACTCATGTTTGAACCGCACATTTGCTTGTTCGTACTAATTTTTTTTTTGGTTTTTTTGGTGTCAGCAAGAGGCAACAAGAGGCATTCAGACACCCCTCTCAAGTCTAGACCATTAAGATCTTACTGCCTCTGAACGCGTCTGAACGGGAAAAAAAAACAAACGGTCTGAACGACCAAAATGTCTGACCGTGTCTGAACGATTCAGATTAAGAGGCTGTTAAGAGCCTCTTTATGAAAAACAAACACCACCTAAGTATTTGAAGGGGTAAAAACCTGTAACTGGACTTTTTGTGGGCTCCCTTTTCCAAACAATACACCTCTTACACTGCTCAAATTAAACGCAGCTATTATGTGTTCCCAAAAGAAAAGCTTCTTCTTTCTTCTACACAAATTAGGGCAAATCCCTATTCTCTTCTTCCTGTTGCAATCGGTGGTGGTTCAGGTTCTTGTTTCTTTTCCGATGAAGGCGGCGGCGGTTGTTCTTTTCTTCTCGGGCAAACAATACGGCGGCGGTTGTTCTTTTCTTCGCACAACCGGTATGTATTATTCTTCTTTTTTTGTGTTCTCTTATTCGATCTTTTCTTTAATCGAATCGTGTTTGTTTCTTTATTGATTATGCTGAATCAATAACTCTTCTCTTGTTTTGATTGATTCCCTGAATCAATCGGTCTTCTATTTTTCTTTTTCTGGAACGATTCCCTGAATCGTTAGTCTTCTACTTTGTCTCTGGTTCCCTGAACCTTTTGGCTCTGATGCCAACTGTTAGTCTATAATCTTTCTATGAACAATCGAATATAAAAGGTATACTAAGTTTATTTGATATATAACAATCGTTAGGTTTACAAATGTATTTACATGAGTACTTATACTATCCAAACGACACATACTAAACAACATACCGTTTCATTAAACGGTTTATCTAAAATAACTGTTTTTCCTAACCGACAATAAGTGCCACTTTGACTTATACATATATTTGACTTTTCGTGTTTGACTTTGACTTTCATGTTTGACCTTCATGGATTAGATAAATTAGTATCCAATAATGTTAGGTAATCCTCCACCTCCTTTCAAACTTTTTAGAGTATGGCATCATCAGTAAGACAGTAATATCATGTTAGTTACATTTTGATATTACTAAAAATTATAAATTGACCGGTACTAAATACTATAAATCAAAATTTGATGGTTCATACAAACATGGTGTTATTTCCCTTCTGATAAATTTGGCCGTTAAAAAAAATTGTTGGTTCAAGACTCGCTTAATAGAACAGATTTTGTGTTTATTTGACTGTCTAAAAATTCATGTCAATATGATAGATCATATTTAGCAGTGTCATTGTGAATATTATAAAAAGATGTTATCGGGTAAAAATTAGAAATGATTTCTAGGATAAAGGATAAAAGTTCAGAACTTCAGATAATAGACCAAGTAACATTGTGGGTCAATGGGTAAAAGTTAACTGGTTCATCATGAGTTTGACAATGATTTGTGATTTATAATAGCAATGTGGTTTTGTTCAATAAATTTTATATATGTCAAAATTTGTTGGATTTTGTGTTTTTAACAAGCTTTAAGAATCTGTTTCTTTGTATCAATCTGAATGATCTTTGATATTTTTGTTAGAATGTTAACATAAAACAAGTAACGCAATAGTATAAATCTAACTGAGATTCATTTAGGGTTCTGTTTAGGAAAGACACTTAATTTTTTTTGAACGGCGATTTTCATTAAACTAGCAAGCCGCTAGAAAACGGGAAAAAGATTTTCAATATGGAACAAACATTAACCGATCAATTGTCCAGTCAAGCCAACAAGATTGAAAATTCCTACTTCTATGAGAGATCCACAAATGAGAGAGAAGCTTGATATCATCTCCTATTGTGTCCTTCCTCGGAGGCTTCATGTCAAAGCATAACCTGTTCCTAAAGTGCCATATGGACGAAAGAGTAGTTTGAACAGTTTTGGAAGGAAAATTGTTGGAATCAGCCCATGAAATCAAGGAGTGGAGATCTTAATTATCTTTTCTTTGAATGACAATCTTTCATTAACAAACTAGCAAGAAGCTAGAGAAGGGAATTACAAGTTTATTATACAAGCAACTAAGAGATTATAAATCCACTCAATCCAATTTGGACACAAATTTTATTCCTACTCCTATGAATGATCCACAAATGGGACAACATTCTAATTTCCTCACCGATCGTATCCTTTTGAGGAAGTTTTAAATCAAAACATAATCTATCCCAATATCTTCATATAACCCAAGTAGTACATTGAACGAAAGCATCAAACCTATCTTTTTTTCTTCAGATCTCATCAATTCTATTGAATCAGCTGGCCCATGTGATTAAATCACATAAAGTTCTTGGATAATCGGCTAAACGCCACCATTTATCAATCGATGTCCATAATGGACTAGCAACCAAACACTCAATAAATAGGCGCTGCGAGTTTTCACGGACTTATCTTCACACTTAACATTTTCTATATCTTGCTTTTCTTTTGATAAACTCTTCTTCTTTCTTTTTTTTCACATACTTTTTGAACTATTCTTTTGTTTCTTTCTTTTTTTTTCGCATATTTTATGATGGGGGATTAATTTGACTTTATGACATATTTTTCACACTTCTATAATCAAATATAAATATACACCAATAATTGTCCTTCTTATGCTTAAAATGTGTACACGGTACAGTACACCCAATATTTATTTTTCAGGGGGAACTTAAATTAAGTTTGTGCATTTTAATATTGAGACAATCAGAATCAAATCTATATGCAATGATAGATATCATTTTGCAAACGCAATCCCAAAAACGCCCTAAAAAATTACATATACAATAATAGTCTAACAATTGGTCCAGCATTAGATAGATAATATTTGTTATCATTTAAAAAAGGCTAATATATACACAGGTCTTCCTAAAAGTCTGATTATAGAATTGGCCTCTCAATACTCTAAAACAATCTTGTGTGAGTGTGTCCACCACTATATTCCAAATGATATCTCCCGCACTTGGTGTGTGTTTGTGTCTCCATCCACAAATCAAAAAGGTGTCATGAACATTGATCTATAAATAGGGAAGAAACTAAGAAGTTAGCATATTATAACCCTAAGTGAAGTGCAAAAATGGCAACTACTGGTTTTCATCTAATTGTCACTCTTCTTGCTTTTTCTCACCTTGTGTTCATGGCTAATGCTATATTAACATCGAGTAAGTCTCCTAGAACTAATTAAACTATCGGATGCATAATACAATTACTGTCTAGCACTATACTACCTTTGAGTGCATGCATCCTATCCTAAGGTTACTCATGGTAAGCATTGATATAAATTTTGTTAACTATTAACAGGGAACATTCATAGACATGTGTTGCATGAGAAACTAGAAATCAAAAACCAGGTACAATCTACATCGTGTGTGAATTTGTGCATGTAAAACATATGTGTTACCAAATAAAGATAGAATCCTGAGAACTTTCTATTATGGTTTATTTCAAATGAATTATATAGATGGTGAATGTCGAAGAAACTGCATTTTTGGACGATGAATTTATGAGTGAGAGGATGGATTTGGAGAAAACAGATTATCCAGGACCAGGAGCAAACAAGAACCACACTCCAAAACCGCCCCAACGAGACTGAGAATGATCAAAGGTTTTAAATATTTACATATGGGTGCTTTTTCATAATCTAATTAGGGTTTGAACTACAAAGTTTGCTTCCAAGAATTAGGGTTTGAAGTAAAATGGGGTTTTTATGGTGACATCTTGTTATATTGGTTAAATGGATTGTATGCATGTGTGTGTAAATCAGGTAGTTGTAATGTTGTAAGAAGCAGAAGTTATCGTTTTATGAATAAATTATGTATTTCATTGTAAAAGGATGCATCAGATAGTCTAGTTTGAATTGCAACTTTGGTTCAACTAATCTGTAAAGAAAATGTTTTCTAAATTAGTTATATTAATTTAAGTTTGAAAATACTAAGAGAGACAAATGAATAGTTATAATCTTCCTTCACAGATCTTTAAATGAAGGCTTATGTGAATTTTAATTTCTTTTCCTCGATTCATAATGCTTGTCATCTTTGGAGAACTTTGAGATATACAATCAATACTGAGTTTGGATGTGCCATATATTTGGTATTTCGGTTTGAATGGATAGAGGTTTATAGGTTGTGGTGTTGGCGTCTATATGTTAGTTATACGTCTGGTGTCTTTGTTGTGTTGATTTCATTACGGTGTTTTTTTTGGGAGGGTGAGTTTTATAGCTTGGTTAACCATTTCAATTTAGGCCATTCATGTTTGTTGTACGTACCTCTAGCTTCTTGCTAGTTCTAATGAAATTTCTTTGTCATTTAAAAAAATATTACTGAGTTTGGATCAATATATATGGTACATCCATAGACAATTAATCACTTTACTAATAAATCAAATCATATTATTTGCAGTCACATGCATGAAAAGATCTTTTTAAGGTTTTAGTGAAAGCCAGAATACTTATTTTTGTGTTACTTATCCACAGTTCTAGAACTTGAACATAACTACTATTCGATTAAACTTAGACAAATGAAACTAATACTGAGACATGTATTAACAACTGACCTTCGGCATGCTGCTACAGTTTCTCCATGGTTTGTTGATTGTGTACATGCTTTCATTTCTTTATGGTTTGTTGATCAAGAAGATTAACCTTTTGTCTATTTTCACAAAGAAAAATTAAGATAAAAGTGAGTTCATGAAGGTATAAAATCAACAAGATTATTGGACCCCTACAATCACAATTATATCCTAACAACATGTACTGTTCCATTAAAACGTCTTAGTTTTATTGAGCAACTAATTACAATTTCATAGCTTGGAGGGTGTAAAATTCCCAAGAATCAATTTACAAAACGCGCTATATATATGATGATGATAAAACAAAGTGCCAGCCTTTACTTGATGAACCGCTAATACTTAACAATAAAATATTTTACTTTTTATTTTGAACGGCAAATTTTATTAGAAACACTCTAACCAGAGAATATTCAATGTGGGGATTCAATTTAGACCTCAACTCTAGAGTAAATTTTCATCTGACTTCTAAACGTAAAAGGCCATTTTCCGATGATTCAATGTGGGGATTCAATGTGGGGTTTACTTCTGATTGCCCTCATTTGTTCACGTGTGCCAATAAAACAGAACTTGTTTGCTAAGAGATAATTTAGTGAAGATGTAGGTTTTTGGACATTCTATTTACTGATAATAATGAGAAAAAATTATGTATAAAATTTAAAGAAAGAACCAGCCAACTTTAAATCTTTTTATTCTTTAAAACAATACATTACAAACTTTTTTCTTTTCTTTTTGAACGGCAATTTATATTAAGAAGCTAGAAGATATTGAGCAAACAACAAAGAAACGCTCCTAAGAAAGCCTAATGAGACACCCAAACACAAGTACCACCTCCAAAAAGAAAAAAGAACTTGACACCTATAAATAGACTACACCTAATTCGACGAACCAAAGAACACTTGAAAATACACCAACAAAATTACAACGTCTATTTACGAAGCAACTTGAGCCCTTTGCATAACCTTAGTTTGGAGAGGTATTTGGAAATATAAAGCCTAAGCCATCTTATTTTGATTTAAAAATGATCATATCTTATTCTAAAAGGGTACAAACTATTGCCTCACACTCTGCATATCCAGCTTAAAAAGCAAGACCATGCAAAAAGAAATGTACACACAACAAGGTTAGCTTTTTCTTGTGAATTAGTTTTTGCGTCCTACATCCATTACATGATATCAAATGCAAAGATGAATGATTGTAACACAATAAAAAGTCAACTATATCTTTCTTCTTGTCTTCGTCGTACAAAATGTCAAAGTAGAGCAATAAAGAACTGTCTAGAAAAATATGGGAAATTAAAGCATAAGAACGATCAGCATTTATTTCATTTTATATGTGTGTAACTTTGTAATTGGGTGAGGTGGGTCTGATGTGTTAGTCACTCACTCATTGGAATGAAGTTTATAATGCTATATCGGGTTACAATCATGTTCCCCTGCATTTTCCAACCCATACTGATTTGCATTGTGGGAAACAAATGATCAAAGATCAAATAAAATGGGGAAAATGGGATCAATTGCGGTAGTAAGAACTAATCTCTCTGCCATATGCTTCTACATACAAGTAGCTCGCTTCTATCATAGTTTATTTTAACGGCAATTTTAAGGATCTTACAATTGATTTACAATTAAGATCAAGTGATCAACTATCCAATCTAACCAACTAAGAACCACTTACTTTAGCCTACGAATAATCCACGAGTGAGATATTACTTTGATTTCTTCGACTAACATAACTTATTCTCATAGGTTTCAAAAACTCAGTATTATATCTTTGCCATTGGGTTATAAACCTTCCATGTGTATACTAAGATGATCATTCTATAATTCCAAGGTAACTTTATCTTTCTCATTAACATCTTTGTCAGAAATTGCACAAAAACTTTATTGAACTATTGTATTAACAAAAATCTGCATGATGTAGTTATAATGTAATATGACATACTCATATGCATTTCTGCTAAAATATTGTAAAATGATGCCTTACCATCTTTCTAAACATATATATAACCAGAAAAAGTAGAACAATATAATGAGACATAATAAAAAGACATACTTATAATAATCACAAGTTGTGATCTGGATTTGTTCATGATGAAATCATAGACCTACTGTAGATATCAAAATAAATAAATAAGCTCTAGCATATTGCAACTTCTAGCGTTCTATAAACTTTAACAACTCTAAAGTCTTAATCCTTACAAAGCCCCTTTGCTAAATTGTACCTATCCATTAGCTTTTCATATTTTCATCATTTAATTATGCATAACATGCAATGTGTAAGCTACATATTACTTCACATTACTCTTTCAAACACTAACTTTCATCATTATACCATATAACTTATCACATTTATATCAGGACATACAAGGTCAAAAGTCGCGACTATCATCTAGAAGATGAGAGAAGGACCGCTGAGATGATTTTTACGTGGCAGGAGAAGATCGACCTCAGACAGTGTTAGTAACAAGTGGAGTGTTTGAGTGGTTTACCTTTTGCGGGGTACTTTCCTCTAGGCCTCTCATTGTACATATTTACATCCACTTTTAGATACAAAGATTCATATTTGTATATAATTACAAATTTTGTTGTTTTCCTTATACATATTCTATGCTTATATATATGATTTCATTCGTACGGTCATATAGTCTATATATATTCTTACACTCTTATACAGACACACATTCACACACACTCACTGCTTCCGGAAACCTTTCTAAATCCAAGTCTCTCTATGTGGATAATGGTATGATTGTCTACATCTTGTCTCCCCCGTACCCAGATATGGCGTGATTGGATATTGTTTTTGTTGTCATAGCAAGTCTACTAGCGAGCTACTCATAAAAACTCTTTTGAATTGATGGACTTGAAATTATCCTAAACGATCTTATGTTATAGTACATTTTACATTTGTGTACCTATATTTACATAACGATTCACTTAGTCAAGTCAATCTGAACACTTACGTATCAAGTAATAAGTAGCTACGCGTAAACATAAAGCAAATCATGACAATCAAGCCGTATCATGACTCATAAAGCTCGAGACTGCCCGTTAACTTATAGTCCTAAAGCTAAAGTCAATTTTGTTCGCAAATTTTCGATAGCCAACAAGGCTCGCACACTTGACTTCTAATGTCTAGTCGTGGTAAATACATCTATGAATCAAATACAAAAAAGAAGCATATATTGAAAGAACTTGTCAACATCATTGCATATGAAACAATATATTCGATAGACAGAAAATTAAAAATTTGAACAACTTACTAATGCTGATCTGTGAATTGCAACAAGCCCAAACCAAATCATAGAAGAAATGTGCCCGCCAACTTAAATTTGGATATTATATGGGCTGCAGTCAGTGTAGCACCGAAACAGGAACGGCAAAGGGATACGGGAACCGGAAACGGCAAAAATAAAAAATTCAAGATACGGGAACGGCATAGATACGGCAATAAAAAAGATAAAAAAATTAAAAATATATTAAAGAAAGACTAAAATACACCGTTGGTCCCTAAACTTGTAGCGGAGGATCGCGATGGGACGAACCCGGACATAATCATCGCCACGGGTCCAAACAGTAGCGATTAAATGCCAGATTGGTCCCTTTGACCAATTCTCGGTTAGTCAAAGTCTGTTAAGGTTAGGGTGTGCCTTGCACATGAGGGTAAACTCGTCATTTCATTGTTTTGGTCTATTTTATTTCATCTTCATCTTCCTCATGGGTTAAACCCAGATTCCGGCGACCTTAAACCCAGAATCCGGCGACCAAGAAAAGGTGTCATGAGGAAACAGCTATTGATCGTAGCTCCCAATGGATAATCTGTCCGCCTATGAATAACACAGTAAATTTTGTAAAATTTAAGTATTAATATCTATCACTCCAAAGAAAAGATCACAGTTGTACATGAATAGGCCTATTAAACTTGAGTTTCGTTGCTCCAATATACCCATCAATAGGCCTATTAAACTTGAGTTTCGTTGCTCCAATTCAACCATTCATATATAGCGAAGGACTGTTGTACATGACCATCATCAGACACATTTAAACTAAAGACTAAACTAAATAAGAACATAACAAACAAAAAGAACTACCTTTTTTATATGAAAACCACAACATGTTTGGTGTAGATGGCCATTTTTCCGATGTTAATTATGCATGGGACACATGCATGAATGTTTGAATGACGAGATTACTTCATAAACAAAGCTCCTTGGTATTTCGGTACCAAAAACGGGATTTCCCGCTTTGGTTCCGTACCATTTTTATTGATACCGATTTTTTTTGAGCTAGTTTTGTAGTACCGGTACCCTACCGAGTAAAGAGAACCGGTACCGGTACTGGTCGGTGCCGTACCGTTTTTCCGGTACCAATGCTCATCCCTGGCCTTAAGTAATGAAGGAAAGGAGCAAAAGGAAGGGAAAGCTAAGTTAATATGTAATACAATGCATAAGATGTTTGATTACCATGTACAGATTTATGTCAAATACTTATGTTATAACTTGAGATTATTGGCTACAGTATAAAGTTTGTTGGAGACTTGGTTATTGCTACTCCTGATATTTATCACGTTAGTCTCGGTCCTGGTGCCGAGTTTGTATTGTTAGCAACTAATGGATTATGGGACTACATTAAAAGGTTCAGTCCTACTTGCGCTACAGTTCTTATTATCATCATTTTATCTGTTCCAACTCCGAGACTAACATGGCCACAAAATCTACAACTCTCAGCTCGGAAGCAGTCAACTTTGTCAAAAACCAACTTAGAGAACATGGAGATGTTCAGGTAACTGGTATCCTTGTAACGATTGACTGATTTTCAAGAACATATTTATTTATTATAATTATTATTGCTTTATTGGTACAGGTCGCATCTGAAGCTCTAGCTCAAATGGCTTTGGTAATGACCAACATAACGCATTTCCCCATATTAACTTTGTTAACCACCACTTTACTTATATATTCACTTTTATTAACCACCACTTTCTTTATTGCAGGACCAGTATTCTCAAGATAATGTAACCATTGTCATTGCTGATTTGGGGTATGCATTTTTATTTTGTGAACTAGTATTATTCACGTTCTATTGTACTGTGATCTTTTCTTTGGAGTGATAGATATTAATACTTAAATTTTACAAAATTTACTGTGTTATTCATAGGCGGACAGATTATCCATTGGGAGCTACGATCAATAGCTGTTTCCTCATGACACCTTTTCTTGGTCGCTGGATTTTGGGTTTAAGGTCGCCGGAATCTGGGTTTAACCCATGAGGAAGATGAAGATGAAATAAAATAGACCAAAACAATGAAATGACGAGTTTACCCTCATGTGCAAGGCACACCCTAACCTTAACAGACTTTGACTAACCGAGAATTGGTCAAAGGGACCAATCTGGCATTTAATCGCTACTGTTTGGACCCGTGGCGATGATTATGCTCGGGTTCGTCCCATCACGATCCTCCGCTACAAGTTTAGGGACCAACGATGTATTTTAGTCTTTTATAAAAGTGTGCATCTGCAATCCACGCTCATTCTATCTAAATAATTTCTCACATGAAGCGAACAAAAATTTTATCAACACAATTATGAGCATAGAACAAAACCTTTTTTTTGTCGGTTTTATTTCTTTTTATAAGTCATGTTATGAAAGTTGGAAATGATCTTTTAAGGACTATTCATGTTACAAAAATATTTTATATAATATTGCTAGAGGACAAACTATATACTGTCTTTATTAAGAGACACCATTAGCTTGTGTTTAGCGCTAGCTATCAGTCCCACATTGGACAAAATAAGAAACGGGCCAAATGGGCTTGTGTCCAAAACGGCGCGGACCAAACGGGCTCGTGCCAGAGTAGACACGGGCCAACAGGTTCGAGCCCGAACGGGCACGGGCTATACGAAATTCTTGATATCCGTAAATTTATTGTTAAAAAAATATAACAGACTAAAATACATTATTTATCGAAAATTTTTATTTCAGGATACCCGTCGCTGCAACACGCGGGTACCTTGCTAGTAAATAATAAAATGCAAGAACTTGTAAGATCACAAATGGGCTCGTGCAACAAACGCAAGAACTAAGCTTATAAATATATTACAAAACATGTCAATAATAGCCGCATTGTATGATTTTGGAAGACTAACACCTCATGAAACCAAGTGACTAGCTTTTTATTCGGTGATGACATCAACAGAATCTTGAAAGCGATTGAGTCCATAGTTTATGAAGAACGTAGTCGCGCAATCGCGTTGAGGGTCCGTGTACACATGGACTTAATGAGAATTGTTGGGATTGTTATTAAGTATGTGATTAAAAATAGTGATGTTGGGATTGAATTATGGGTTAAAAAGATGATACGGGATGTTCCAAAATTGTTAAATTGTCTTTAGTTTTGGTCATCTTGATCAATCTATTAAATGAGATCAGTTTGACCACTAATTAGTAATTAAAGTCAACTTTAGTTTATGGAGATAACCTTGTGCAGGAACTTGATAGCGTTATTTATGGTTAGAGAGTTCAAGTAACTTGAAAAAGATTCTTGTTTGTGAAATTGAATATTATTTTGTATTTTGCGTTGTTTATAATATATATGGCTGGTAAACTTCTTTACTCGTATACCATAATAGAATTGGGAATTATCTTGTTCATGTTATAAAAATAGTTTTTAAATTGTTAAATGACTAAAATATTATTGGTGTATTTGCTTTATTAAGCAACTTCTTTACTCAAGTTCTGTTTTGAGCTTTCAATCCCGCATAGGTAATGAAAAGACACTTTGCTTGCTTATATACTATAATGTATATGGTTGACTTAAATTGAGATTAGCATTATGTTGTCGTGTCTCATTCGCCATTTTGATAGAGCAAATAATCAAGATTAGCGAATGCAAGCCATATAACTAATTTGAGTTCTCAATTACTTTTTTTAAACTTTCAATTTTGAGAGTTCGGTTAGATTTAGTATATGAATTCTTAAATTCAAATGTTGTCGCATTTGATGTTTGATTCTCCTAGAGCAACGTATTACAATGAAATTTCGGATGTTGCATATTCATTTGAACTCTCAATTTTCATTTAGCTAAATTAAAAAATTTAGGGCGAATTGAGAAATTAGTTCAAAATATTTAATTACAAAAGTTCATATGAGTTATTTAATGTACATAACTGTTGGATATGTTATCCCACTTTGCCCACTTCCATATAAGTAGGGTAAAATTTGACTGCATAATTATTAAGGGACTTGGGTATAATTTTTGTAGCCAATTAGCTACAATCCTTCATTAAAAATACACTATCAATGAATTAGGGACCCACAGAAATAATTAGGACCTACAAAAAGAATCAGGGACCCATATTATGAGGAGAGTTATTTTACATAACAAACTTTTCTTACATACCAAGGGACTCATCTTCACCATCCATTTAAAAAGAAATCAATGGCTAAGATTAAAAGCATTTTATTATTTCACCTATTTTTTATAATTTAAATATCTCTTAAACCGTTAATCGTTAAGTGAAAATATTTACACCATCGCGACGAGCATTTAATTATCTTTCTATAGACGGGCACTTTGATATACTTTCGAAAAAAGAAAAAAAAAACTCGTTTTTTTTCACCTTTTTTCGTTTTTTTACGTTACAGAAATTTACATAAAAAAATCATATATGATAAAACACTAAATTGAATATCACATGTGATATTAGTGTTAAATCATATATGATATGTAATATCACATGTGATATTATATGTAATATCATATATGATATTACGCTAATATCACATGTGATATTACATATCATATATGATATTACACTAATATCACATATGATATTCAAATTAGTGTTTTATCATATATGATTTTTCAATGCAAATTTCAGTAACGTAAAAAAACGAAAAAACTTTAAAAAAAAACCGTGAAAAATACGAAAAAAAAAATTTTGTCGAAAGTATATCAAAGTGCCTATCTATAGAAAGATAATTAAATGTTCGTCGCAATGATATTTTTTTTTCGCTTAACGATTAACGGTTTGAAAGATATTAATATTTGAAAAAAAATGATGAAAGTGGATTTTTAAAATTGTTGGGATTAATCTCATCCATTAGATCAAATAAAAATGGATGGTTGAGATTGATCCCTTGGTATGTAAATAATCTTTTGTCCTCAAATGATCTTTTATCCCATATTATATAGCACAAAATTGTAACCAATTGGCTACAATAAATTGTACCTAATATATTCCCTAATTATTATGTCTTTATCATGCTTCTTTAGATTTATAAAATAAAGTTATAAAGATTAGGAGGATGTTGCATCACTAATACAATATTTGCTGGTCAAGTATTTGCGGATACATTTATATAGAATTTGATTAAAACTAAAACAGATTCATAATTGATTTCTCAAAAGGATGTGATTTACATACTTTGTTTTTTGATTTGCATACTTTATTGTACAAGCAGACATATTACAATGTTATGATGTAGATAACACTAAATATAATCCTTTTTATAACCAACTTAAAGCAGACATATTAGTTTTTCAACCTGCCTTTTCGATTTACTATAAATGAGTCTTCTTGATAGCAATTGATATGCATTTTGGTCTGTCATGGTATCGACGCATTTACTGTGTGCAATACACATCATTCATGTGACAAAAAAATCACATAAAGTGAATAAAATTTCTTCTCATAGACTAGCTAGATAGAGCAAACATTTTTATTTATGTTATATTTCTTTGAATAAGTCATGTCATAGAAGCTAAATGACTAGTTATTAACTTCATTAAGCAAAAACCTTTATTACGCACAAAAGAAAAACTTTATTACGTGACTCTTTTAAGCTTTCAATCCCACATTGGGTAAAGAAAGGAGATTTTGCTTATTTTTATTTTGTGATGTATAATTCTATATGACTCATATAAATTGAGGTGAGTATTATTTTGTTTCACTTGCAACAAGCTATTACAAATTCTTAATTTTTTATTTTTCATTATACATAATTTAGCGAGTTGAGCAATGGGTTCAAAATTTTAGTTTTGTAAAGCTGGATGCAGTAACTCGATCGAGTGCTTTTTTTTTTTAACATGTCGATCGATCTCCTTGCTGAGGAACATGGCGATCGAGTGCTTTTTTGTTTAACTCGATCGTACATGCGATCGAAACAAACACACATAAAAACGACACTCACCCTTTTTAATAAAGGTGTATTTACTGGGGCACCCAATCGCCTGAAGGTCACTGGAGAGAGAAAGCTGACGTGGCAGGAAAAATGAGGGGGATTGAGTCCCCTTACTGGGGCAGCCTAAGTTCTCTCGAGGTTTTAACTTTTTGGTCATTTCATACAGTCAACACTTGGATCAGGCTCTCAATTCAATGTTCTTCATTAAAGGAAACCAAAACCTATCATTCAAACACATAACACGAAGACTCTCTCAAAACCTAGAAATCAGAACTTGTCTGTATATGTTGGTCGTCACTCGTTGATCTGGTCGAAAATGGTTGGCAATTGCGGGCTGTTGTGGTGGTGTAGGTTGGTGGTTAAAGTAGGTGTATTTTGGGGGGGGGGGGGGGGGGGTTGTCTATTTAAAGACAATAGTTCTGGATTCAAAGAAAAGGAAAAAACACAATAATTCTGGATTCAAAGAAAGCTTATACTGTAATAACTATATGTTAGAAACACCAACCTCACTTGACACATTCACCATTTCGTCAACCTGCATTTTGTTGCTGCTTTTCCACCATCATCTAAGTGAGGTTTGAACACTTTTATAACCTCTTCATAAGTCGGCCTTTTGTAGTTGATGTAGACTAAATAACGAGATAACAAAAATCGGACCTGTTGATTCACACGAATACCAGGAACGATCCTACCAATAATCGTTGATTCACCCGAATGCCGATTATAGGGAATTCTTAGCAAAGCTGCCAAAAATAGACTTTTGGTATTTCATAAAAACTGATTATTCCACATTACAAAGGAAGTCTTAAATAGGACTACAAAACAGAAACGAGCCCTAGAAGACAAACGGGCTGAAAGTTATTACATAAACAAAGTCCAAAAAAACCCGAAAAAACACTAAAATGCAAATAACTCATAAAATAGAGTGTTTCGGGGCTCGAAAGTTCTAGAAACCGACGAAGTCAGTTTCCCACCACGTGCTCCTCGTTCCAAGCTTCGATTTGACTGGTAATTCGCCTAAAACGGAGCCCCGTAGCCCAAGTTATGCCCATTTTAGTGAGGCCCCTTTGGTCACACGATCTTGGGCCTCCAGAAACATCATGGCCTGTTCATCAACACTTGGGCCCACATCAGTAGTCCACCGCCTATTGTTATTAGATCCATATGTCATATACCGCATCTCCAAGCAAGTTTTGAAAAAAATTGAATAAACGGAAGATATATTAAAAGAAGGTTAACCGGTTCGATGACGCCCATATCCACTCTGAAAATTCTGGATCAACTTCACCACATGCTAAATTGATTTCACTTTCATCTTTTGTCAGTTTCATGAGGAACCTAGTATTGGTTTTTTCACAGGTTCCAGAATTCATATATTCCCAGGATCATGTTGCACAAGATTAACAAGAAGTTTCATTTATTTCATTTCAATATAACATTGGGTTACATTGTTACAAAGAGACACACTTCTACAGATTACATGTACTAATCTATTTATACTAAACGAAAGGGTGCGAACTAAAACAATGTGTCGGTTAGAGTTTGTAACCGTTTATAACCGCCCCTTAACTAACTTTCATAACCGCTTGGCGGTTATTAAGTTTCTATTTAACACGTTTAGTCCTTTGTCTTTCAAGTCTTATTCATACAAGACTTATACAATTAAAAAGGTCCAACATTTTCCCCCCTAATTGTTTAAGTCTTGTTCTTCAAATCTTCATCTTCTCCGCGTCTCTTTCTTCCTTCTTCCTGTCTTACCAACGTGTCGTTGTTTTTCGTTGTTTGCTTGTTGTCACGTTGTCTCTCCTTTTTCTTTTGTGTCGAGTTATCAATGTCTTGCCTTCGAACTCTTGGTCTTGGCTTTCTTTTTCGAACACAAATATCTCCAAATACCTTTCGGTATTTCACTAAGGAAAACAAGTCGATTTACTTGTTTTTCTTCTTTACCAAAATGAATGGTAGTATCCTTCGTTGCTTGTCCGCTTTCCACAACACTTTCCTTTTTTTCTTGTTCCACACCGAATGTGCTTCACCCAAAAAATACCTTTCGGTATTCTTTTCCAACAACAAAGAAACACAATTGATCAGGTTGCATTTCTTGTTTACTATCTTGTGTTGTTAACGTCTTTCTTCCAAAAACAATCTTTGATTATTTTTTCTCTTAACCGGTCTAACTTTTATCTCCAAGCAACGCCTCTTTTTCTCTTCTTGTATATGCCGTCTACTATACAAGGTATCCAAACGCGTCTTTCTTTTCTTCTGGTCACGTAACTCTTTTCCTTCCTTGTTGCGTTGTAAAACCAACAAGTTTCCTTCTTTGTTGTCGTGTGCAAGACACCAACAAAGTCCCTAAACAATTGTTCTCTTCTAAGTTTTCTTTCTCCTTCCCTTTGTCGTTACTTTCAGTCCCAACAAAGTTTTCTCCCACCAATACGTTTGGTGTCAACGTTCGCTTCCTTTTGTGTCGGTTATCAAAACTTATCAAAACTTGCCGCTGCCCACAAAAGTTTCCTTCTTGTTTTGTATGATCACAACAAAACTCCCACCAATTCGTTTGGTGTCCATGTCCGTTGGTTCTGATCGTGCACTATCTTCCCCAACATCCTTGGTGTCTTCTTTTCTCGGTCTCTTGATCCTTTTGATCAAAGACTTGAATCATATCTTGTATCCTTGCAACAACCTTCGGCTCTTGATACCATATTGGTTTTTTCACAGGTTCCAGAATTCATATATTCCCAGGATCATGTTGCACAAGATTAACAAGAAGTTTCATTTATTTCATTTCAATATAACATTGGGTTACATTGTTACAAAGAGACACACTTCTACAGATTACATGTACTAATCTATTTATACTAAACGAAAGGGTGCGAACTAAAACAATGTGTCGGTTAGAGTTTGTAACCGTTTATAACCGCCCCTTAACTAACTTTCATAACCGCTTGGCGGTTATTAAGTTTCTATTTAACACGTTTAGTCCTTTGTCTTTCAAGTCTTATTCATACAAGACTTATACAATTAAAAAGGTCCAACACCTAGTAACCATGAATAAAACAGTTATTATATGAGAATTGGATATTTTTTTCTTATACGAGCTGAGCTGAGCTGACTGCTGAGGAACCTTTTTTCAGTTTTATTATAACTCCGGGTAATACGCAACTCATGATGTTTCTACAAACTGCAATGTGCTTAAAAAACATGAGAAGCCCCTCAGTCCGCCCCGACGATGGTATGACTGTCCTTTACTGAGTATGCCATAATACTATAATAGAGTTGGATTGATCTTTTAGGACTAACTACCATAAAATTTGATGGGCGTCATTGTTTTATTAAGCGACTTTTTTGTACCCCTAATAAGCTTTTGTTTTTACTTTTGAGTTATCAGTCCCACATGGCTATAGAAAAGAAACTTTCCTTGCTTATATACTCTCATGTACTTGGTTCAACTAAATTGAGATTAAGTTCTTGCATTTGAGCATCCATACTCATAGAGCAATAAATTAGTTTGGATATCTTAATAGGCGATAACCAATTTGAATTCTCAATTTTTTAGTTATTATACAAAATTAATGAAGATGAGTTATGTTCAAAATATGAATTATAAATGTTATTGCATTTGATGTTTTATTTTGCTAGAGCAAAGTATTAGAATGAGATTTCAGATAAAATTTAGCGAGTTGAATACTATGTTCAAAGTATATAATGACAAAAATTCGCATATGTTTTCAACTTTTTTGTCATGGTAAAAATATAGCGAGTGGGGGTAATAGATCCAACATCTTTTTGAAATCGTATGGAACGATTAGATATATGTTATCACTTTTTGTCCGTTTAAATGTAATTTGTTTACGGTTAAAATACAAATTTTAATTTTTGTTATTACAACGCTTTTTAGGACTATAAAACCAAAACGTCAAGAATTTAAGAGGAAACCACATTACGAATAATTTGCATGATTGTTCGCAAAGTTCCGATCTTGTAATAATATTTTATCATTTGTTTATTACCATATTATTGTGTTCGATTCCAACTTTTGATTAGGGTGGTCAATTCGAAACTTAAAAACCCGGACTTATAATTTTCCAGATATATTTCAAAGTGAATGAACATGTTGAATTTAATGATGCCCTATCGGTAACTCTTTTGTGCGTATCTAACATTTGACACTCAAACACAGCTCCATCGCTTTTGTCGGTCATAACATGTTGTAATTAGTGGGCTTGGCCCTATCGGTAACTCTTTTGTGCGTATCTAACATTTCTAGCAGTAATAAATAGTTTTGCCGAAATAAAATGGTCAAATTCAGTCCATCCAAAATGACTTTACATCCAGAACTTTTTGGTTTGTTATGGTGTCGACAACTTTGGTCTACGAAATCCACTGTCATTCAAGTATAAATATCTTTCACATGAAGCAGACAAAATTTTCCTCTCACGCACAATGGATGGTAACGCCTTGTAAGTGTATGTTTATCAGCACACCGATCTTTTTTTATGTCGGTTGTATTCTTTTGGGTAAAGGGTTTATACCCGGTGAAATATATAAAAAACCATATAAGAGTTACGTACATGCAAGAGTGGTGATGAAACCACTCTTGAAATGAGAAAAGAACAAAACACTCATACTTGAACAACCTCAAGAATGAACAGCCTTAGCAAAAACAATACATATAGCACTAAGACTATATCAAAGTAAACTTATGCTCCATGCATGTCAAGCAATCTTCCAAGTCATCTTCATGTGATCCACTCTAACCTTCTTTTTGAATTTGATAGAAGCTAGCTTAGAACGAACCATCTCGACAATAACTTTAGCCACTTGATCTTCATCCTTACTCGGTTTTGCGTGAACTCGATTGTTGCGCTCTTGCCAAATGAAGTAGGTTGAAGCAGCCACTATCAGACGCCCTACAATGCTTGCCACATTGTCTTTTAAAGACAAAGGCAAAATCCAGTGAACTATATCGTCCCAAATAGGTGAGATGCTCGGTAATTCGGCAACATTTAGAACAGTGCTCCAAACTCTAGACGAAAACGGACATTCAAAAAATAGATGGTCATGAGAGTCGGGTTGAGACTTACAAAGACAACACCTAAGCAGGTTTAAGTTGATATCATTGCCAACGTCCCATTGCTAAGGTGAATGGAATGTCTTGGTATGCCATACTTCGACCACACTAACCTGTACCAATCAACTTCATTATTTCTTGTACGAATGGAATGCCACGCATCACTAACCGAAAAGTCTTTCAGCAATCCATTAATGGTCTTCCAAACGAGCTTATCTTCCTGATTCGGTTGAATAATAGGAACAATAAAACTACTAAGGGATGGGAACCTTACAAACCAGTTGTGAGGCCATTTCCAAGTTGTTCCATGCACCATATCAGCTACACAATCTTGAGATGTGAAACCCGCGCTAATAATAGCACGGTTGGTAATATGGGGCATAACTGGACCGTTTGTGTCCCATGTATCAAACCATGCAGATGCCTTACACCCATTTCCAAGTTTATACCATATAAATGGCCGAATGGTACTTCGAATGGACAAAAGTTTTCTCCACCCCCAGCTTACATTCGAACACAAACTAACATCCCAAAAACTTCGATTTTTCAACTTGTACGTATGTATCCATTTAACCCACAAAGTTTCTTTATGAGTTAGGATCTTCCAAATGTGAGCAGACATAAGAGCAATATTGAATTCATCAAGCTTTCGAATTCCTAAACCACCTTCGTATTTTGGCAAACAAACATCATCCCATGACACTTTCGCCTTGCCCCTTTTCATTTCCCCTTGGCACCAAAGAAAACCACACATTAATTGTTCAATATCGTGAATTGTTCCAGCCGGAAGAATGAAACTTGAAGCCCAATACAAATGCATTGAAGAAAGAACGGATAGAACAAGTTGTTGTCGACCGGCAAAAGACAGCCATTTGTTTTTCCAATCTCCAATTCTTTTTTGAACTCTTTCAACTAAAATTTTACAATCTTTGTGGAGAAGTCGAGAAGAAATAAGAGGAACTCCAAGGTATTTAATTGGAAGAATACCTTCTTCAAAAGGCAGAACTTGGAGAATAGATGTTTTGATATGGTCGGGCACATTACAAAAGAATATCGTACTTTTAGGGATACTAGGCACCAACCCTGAGACACCTTTAAATTCATCCAACGCTTCCATAATAACCTTAGCCGAATGGACCTCACCACGAGCAAAAAGAATAAGATCATCTGCAAAACAAATGTTCACAATCTTTTGTTTTTCACACCTATTATGGAACTTGAACTCACCATCCTCCCGGATCCTACGCTTCAAAATAAGAGTTAATATCTCCATAACAAGAGTAAATAGATATGGGGACATAGGATCACCTTGGCGTAGACCTCGTCTACCTTTAAAATAGCCATGCAACTCGCCGTTAATATTAATCGAAAATGATGTGCTAGACACACATACCATAATCCAATTAATCATAGTAGCATGAAATCCAAAACCAACAAGCACTTCCTCCAAAAAACTCCAACTCACCGTATCATATGCCTTTTGAATGTCAACGTTGTACGCACACCTAGGAGGGCCTTTTGAATGTCGGTTGTATTCTATATCAGCATTTTGTGAATTTCTAGTTACTAAATGCAAGCGCGGATTTGACTTAATTTTCTATTTTAAATGCTTCTGAATGTATCAGTATGTCAAATTGTTAATCATTTTCATATAATTATCATTAGACCAATCATGGATTCACCTCAACAAACGGCAGTTTACAAACAAAGAAGATTACAAATAACATTATCAACCACTTGAAAGCTGTCTAAATGTCAAACATTTAATTCACATGGTACGTGACTTTAATATGATGAACACATAACAAAATAATAAAATATGTTTATGTTTACGTAGAAACAAGACACGAACCAAGTCAGGTACAGTTTGGTCGAATTGACCAACCAGTCGCATAATCAAGCATTGAACTACAATTTTATTTTCATTACACCTGATTCACATAAATTCGTAAATGACTCGACTATTATTTGATTGGGTTGGATCACCGAGTTGCCATCGGGAAGTAGCGTCTTACACTTATTGATAATGTGGGTTTGATTAGATTTGCATATCAGATCTTCTTGTTTTTTTATGACTTTTTATTAGTTTTGCAGTTGTCCAGCTTATTAGTCTCTATCTTTTCAAGAGTTACATTTACTTAACATTGGGTTTTGTATAGTCATGTTACGATGGTGTTGCGCACCCTTTCTGTCAATTATCTTGTATTTTGCTTTGTTTTTAATATATATGACTTTGGTATACTCATATACCATAATAGAATTGGAACTGATTTTTTTTCATGTTATAAAAATGCTTTTAATATTTAAAATGACTGAAATATGATTGGTGTATCTGCTTTATTAAGCAACTTCTTAACTCAAATTCAGCTTTTGTTTTGAGTTTCTAATCCCACATAGGTAAAGAAAAGAAATTTAGCTTGCATATATACTGTAATGTATATGGTTCACCTAATTTGAGATTAATATTATGTTGTTGTGTTTGGTCGTTATCTTGATATAGCAAAATATCAAACAGACGCATCGATTCACAATTACCAATTTGAGTTCTCAATCATTTTTGTCCAATTAACAAAATTTTGTGAGTTTGGTAGATTTTGTGTATAAATGTTTAAATTTGATTTTGCTAAAGCAAAGTACAAAAAAGAAATCTCAGATGCTATAAATTAATTTCAAACTCTTAATTTTTATTTCGTTATATTATAAAATTTAGGCCGAGTCAAAATTAAGTTCAAAATATTTTAGTACAAAATATAGCGAGTTGGGTAAAAGTCCTGCATATTTAGTTTTGACATCGTATCGGAAGTGTTGGATATGTTAGCACTCTTGGCCCGTATTCCATATGAGTAGTTAATCGTTATAGTATGATTGTATAATGACGTCATTATGATGCTTCTTTAAGTTTAGAAAACCAAAAAGATAAAAGGTTAAGAGGATGTAGCATTACTAACAGTATATTGTTAGTCAAGTAGTTGTAGATACATTTATATATATAATTTAGATTTAGATAAATTAGATTCATAATTTACGTGGTTTCCAAAAGGTTAAAGAAGCGGATTGATGCAAACATGGAGTGTTATGACAAAGACGATTATTCAGAATAAGGAGAGAAGATAATCGACTTTGATGACAAAAGAAACCAACATCATATGAAGTGGGTTTGTTATCCTTTTCCAAGAACAACATAACATTAAGAGGGTGTTTGGGGTTGCGTTCTAGAACAAATTATCTGATTATCACAACATGTAAACGCAATAATGTAAGAGCTAGTGTTTGGATAACAAAATGTATAAAGTGATTTTCTGCGTTTAAATGGCTCCAAAACGCAATTCTTGATAAGCAGCTAGGCACCTACAGCTGCAAAACGCAGTTATTAGAAAACTGATTGTTCGCTACAAAATTACCATATTACCCTTCAAATAACCCCCAAAATACACCTACCTTTCCTTCCTCCTCAAACTTCAACATCTCTGTTATCACCATAAACCCCAAGATACACCAAACTCTGATAAAAGTTAACAGGAAGCCTCTAATTTCTTCACTCAAGATTGGGTCAAGATTCGGGTTATCAAGGATAACATATGTTTTGTGGGGACATTGCCAAATTACTTAATTAGGATATTTGTGTGGATACACTAGCCCCAGTGGTGACCGAATATGAAAATAATTGTGGTGAGTTGACGAGTGTTTTGGTAGCTATAAGATATTTGTATGTGAAAAAATAAACTATTTCATGTAATATTCGAAATTAAAATGCATAAAAATGATGTTTTGTAAGCAATAAAAAATTCATGCAATTCATGTCTCTTTTGGTAATTTTATCATTTTTGGAATTGGATAATCTGACTTGCCAAACACCAAAAATACTGATTATCTGATTATTGCGATATCAAATAGCATAATCAAATCCAAACACCAAATTTCAAAACCACGTTTTATAACAACTGATTATCTACTTATTCGTTTTCAAAACGAATAATCTATTTTTAATAAGCAATCCCAAACACCCCCTAAAAGGTTCTACACCTAAGTTTGGATACATAACAACCATACTCACTTTCCCGGTCTTATATACTATAACCTGCAAATATGGTAGAGTATATAGCAAACACTTTTTGGAGTTAAGTGAATGACTATCTTAATCAAATCAGCAAAATACATATTTTGTTCAAGAAAATATGAGGAGCTTGATTACAACATGATTATATGTATCCTATACTTTATTGATTCTTAAAGTGGAAATTAGTTGGCTTCTTGTGGGGCTAGCATATGGCCCTAATCATAAGTATCGTGCCCATTGGGCCTTGTATGTTGACCAAACGATGTTAAACATACATAAATTTGAATTAAGTTCATGTAAGAGACATTTGACGTGTGATATGATAAGTTGTTTGTTAAAGCTAAAATAAGAAGATATTGAATTTTTGCAAGCAACATGTTCCGTACTTGTTAAGAAAAGTTAAACCTTGCAATAATAAATAGTTTTTGCTAAAAATATGTTGTGTGTATATCGTTATTAAGCAACTCCTTCACTCATACTCAGCTTTTGTTTTGAGTTTTCTATCCCACATGGATACACGAAGTAAACTTTTGCTTAGTTATATACTGTTACGCAAATCATTTCGCTAAATTGAGAAAGACATTATGTTGTTGCGATTGATGTGTCGTGTTGAGAGAACGAGTATCAAAATGACATTTCATATGCGACAACCAATTTAAGTTCTCAAATTTTTTTGGTTTTTTCACATAATTCAACGAGTTCTTAGGTTCAGTATATGATTGTGGTACACTTGTATACATGTTGCTACATATGTTCTTTGATTCTGCTAAAGCAATGATTGAGGATTGGGTTCTCGAAAATAGGTTGTTTGGAAATGAATGTGACAATACTGAATCGGGGGCTCGTGAATCATTGTGATCTGGAGATATTAGGTTAGAAATACACCTACCTTCTAATTCAACTATACGTAACTAATGTAAGACAACTGTAGTCGGTGCAGATTAGAAGTGTATAGATAGAATTTACGATTTTTACTTCTTGTAAATGTTTTATATACTAAAAGAAAATCTTTTTGACATAAAGATTTTTGGAGAACGAGTATCAAAATGACATTTCATATTTGGCAACCAATTTAAGTTCTCATTTTTTTGGTTATTTCACATAATTCAATGAGTTCTTAGGTTCGGTATATGATTGTGGTACACTTGTATACATGTTGCTACATATGTTCTTTGATTCCGCTAAAGCAATGATTGAGGATTGGGTTCTCGAAAATGGGTTGTTTGGAAATGAATGTGACAATACTGAATTGAGGGCTCCTGAATCGTTGTGATCTGGAGATATTAGGTTAGAAATACACCTACCTTCTAATTCAACTATACGTAACTTTATAAATGGGTGAAGTGTAAATTACCATCGCCTTAACGCTGTGTTGCCACCATAACTTGGGGCATAACGCAGCTCCATAACGCGCAGGGACGGTATCATAACGTGGTGTTAACGGGCTACCAACTCAACCATAACGCATGGACGAAGGCAGCATACCGAGTGCTCTTAGGGTGGAAGACAAAATAAAAGAGAGGAGGGTGCGTGGGTAGAGTAAAAATGGACCAAGTGTGTTCTTTCAATATATATAAAAAAGGTGAGTAAGTGTTTGAGTCAAATGACCGAAATACCCTCTATTTTGACGGTCAAACTAAGTTTGACTAACTATGTTAGTAAAAATGGACCAAAAGTGTTACGGGTGGTCGGATTCTGGACAAGATCCGTTATTTTTTAAACTATTGGACCGAAATCGTTATACCCGGTAAACCACAAGGACCAAAAATGTAATTAACTCTTAAATATATATGTTTGTAGTTTCTGCACCTAGCCATAAGTTTCTGCACAAAACCCAATGCGAATATATGACGTACGCATATGACATATTAGTCGGTGTTGATTACCTAACTGAATATGTTGCTTGTTTTACGCGAATGAGTTAAAACTAGAGCATATGGGTCGAATTACTATTAGCACAATATAACAAATGCGGATCGAATTCCAACTTTTGATCATTGTATTCAACTTGAAACAACAGATGCTAAGCTGGACTTGTAGAGTTCCATATAGACTTGTAGAGTTCCATATTCACTTCGAGTGAATAAACATAGTGATTAAGGACCGAGAAAATAGAGAATGTTTTTCCACTTGAAGCGGACAAATTTCCTCCTCATTTTGAAAATTGGAAATGATATTTTAAGGACTATTCATTTTCTAAAAAAGTTATTCTAAAATAGTGACTTACTATCTGCTTTATTAAGCAACTTGTTTTTTTAAGCATTTAGTCCCACATTGGACACAGAAAAGAAATCTAACTTGTTTATATTTTGTGATCGTTATGATTCATACAAATTGAGATTAGTACATTATTGTTGCATTTGAAATCTCAATTAGGTAGAGTGAATTGCCAGGTTGAGTTTTCTCATGCAATGGCGTATATGAATTCTCAATTTTTTTTTCTTTGTCATGTCAAAATTAAAAAAGTTGAGCAATTGGTTCAGAATTTTAATTTTGAAAGTTTTCATGAGTTTTCAACTTTAATTTTTGGTCATTTTATAGAGTTTAGCGAGTTAAGTTATAAGTAAAAAATATCTAATTTGGACGTTGTATGAAGTTGGATATGTTATCACTTTTTGTACATTTCTGTATTAGTAGTTGATGGTAATATATGAGTACATAAAAATTTAGCGACTTGAGAAACAAGTTAGTTAATGTTATGTTTTTTTATTAGTATTAGTTTAGTTATGGTTGTTATAACATCAAAGTTAACCGGAATCAATTCAATGAATAGAGATATAACACTAAATTTAATATTATTCTTATCCAAATTAAAGCAAAAAATGTCAATCTACACTTCTTTACTTAGATTTCCCATCCACCTTATGAAATAATGGAAACATATTCCAACTCACACGAGCAAATGAGTCTTGTTGACAGAAATGATCTTATTCATGTTTAAAAAAATGATTTTTAGAATATTACTCGTATTCATGTTTAACTTTTGTTTTGATAAAGATATTATGTGTTGCAGTTGGCATGTCTCTTGATAAAACATGTATCAAAATAACATTTTTTATGCGACAACTAATTTAAGTAAACGAATTTTTTAGTTATTTCATTCACATTATTCAGCGAGTTCATGACTTAGGTTCAACATATGATTGTGGTATACTCGTATACACTGGAGCAACTATGTTCTTCTTTTTTTTTTTTTTGGAACGGCGGATTTTATTACGACAACTAGCAAGGAGCTAGAAAGTTACAAAGAAATAAGATAAGGGTTTTTACACCAATCAATCCAACTAAAGGAAGCTTTACATCTAAAACGATACCAATAAAACGAACGAGAAACCACGTCTTCAAAAATAACCGCCTTTGATGGAACAAAGATTAGAATGAGAATAAATCTTGCTTATGAGAATAAGTCTTGCTTATGAAAATTTAGCAAGTCGAGTAATAGGTTAAAAAGTTGAGCATTTGTTAAACAATAGTGATGTAAATATTTTGTTGTATTCAGGTCAATGTGACTAAAGAGTTTGTGTTATTGGGATTGAATCATGGGTTAAAAATATGATATGGGATGGTGTCAAAGATTATAAGGAGTGAAAGGAGGGATATGATAAAAAAAATATATATAGGATTTTAATGAATGTTGTTGTGGGAAACGGTGTACATTTTTATTAAGATAAATCAGATTACAATGAATATAATTAACAGAAAATAAAAGACAGAATGGAGTAGAAGCAGAAGACAGACACTATTCAATAACATTAACGAAAGCAGTAAAGACAGTAGCACGAGGCTCGTGTTTAACACGATTCCCTTAAAATAGATTCGCCGTCTGTTTCCCAGGGTACAACGTACACAGCTGTTGCACAGCCGGACTAGACTTACTTGCCTGAAAGATCACAGAAGCTTTGTGTGTTTCTGATCGAAGAGAATGCCGGAATAAGTCTGCAGTGGAGCTACGTTTTCTGTCTATAAAACTGAATGAGCAAACGTTTATTATATAGCCAATACCTAACTTGGTCTCCAAGATAAATATCAGCTTAAAATAAAAGGATCCTTCAAATCTGTTATTGCTATAAACACGATTTGATATCTTTTATTTATATAAACTGATTCTGCATAACTTGTTCTGAAAGTTTAAATCAGTTCTAAAAATAAACGAATTACAAAATATGCAGCAAAAAGATTCGCACGCATGCGAGGTTTCGGAGCTGCATTCGTGTCCGCAGGAGTTCAGAAGCTTCGAACCCATTTTGGCCCTGAAATCTGCACCCCCTGCGCGCGCGCACGTAGGTGTTGGAGTAAAACCAACAAATCAATTTGAAAGTTCATATCAAGATTTATATATAAACACACTCCCACTTCCTTTTCTAGGCGATGTGGGATGTGTTTATTTTCTCAAATTTTGTGTTTCACATGCCCCACTTTGAGACACGATATGTCATTCATATTAACTCCATTTTGGACATACTTTAGCTCGTTGAGAAACTCTCGTCAAGGAGAACGCAAAGCTACCAAGAAATATAAATATATATAACATATACATATATTAAATAGTGTCCAAAATTTGCAAAAACTCATTTTGCAAAACTATTTTTCCAACAATTGTAGTGTTTGGTGTTGGTCATCTTGTGCGTGCTTATCAATTTGTCAATGACTGAAGATCGGGTTCTTGAAAATGGGCTGTTTTGTAGGTTTCATGAATGTAGGAACTTGGTAGCATTGTTTACGTTTAAAGAGTTGCAATTAAAATCAACATTGTATTATTTCAATAGTGTAATCTTGCATACTCTAGGAAATTTTGATAATTGCTGCTTTTTATTGATTATATGGTTGTCCAAAACATGGAATAACTTTGTTTGTGGCAACCATATGTGATGATGGGTAGTTAAGAACATTTTGTTTTAAGTTTTATGTCCTACATCGGTTCACGAGAAGAAATCTTGCTAATGAAAATTGAGATTAGTATATTATGTTGTTGCTCTTGGTATCTTAGTTTGGTAGAGCAACTTACCAAACTCAAATACCCAAAGCCATAAATTTATATGAGTTCTCAAATAGTTTTTTCGTCATTTTACCAAAACTAAGCAAGTTGAGCAATAGGTTAAAAATATATTTAAGTTGTGGTTATGGTAGTTAAGAGAATTTAACACATTATGAGATGAGAATTTTTTTTAGATGGAAAGATAGGGGATGGGAAGGTGGGAGGGAGGGAAGTTACAGGATATTGTATGTTGATTTGTTCCAACCAATTTTGAGAGGATTAGGAAGGGAAATGGGTCTTGCTTTTATAAATTACAATTTTATCCTCACGTTTTATAACACCACGATATTGTTTCTCGGTTTTCATTTATTAGCTGAACTGTAAAAGGATATACATTAGAATCCTGTTGGAATTTTATTATTTTTGTTTTTTGTTTTTCATTTTGAATCTTTGAAACATGATGAAAAATGATTCTTACTTATTAAATAAATGAAAGAAATTTTATTATACAATAAAAGGATGAAAAAGGATTCTTACGGTTTTCAACAAATAGATGTTTACGAGAATATAAAACAAATTTTGTTCCTCACTTTGTTGAATCATAGACTGTGATGGCTTCATAACATTTCATTTGATGGGTAAATTATGTTTTGAGGGTATATTGGTAATTTGGGTAGCTGCCTATCATTTTCTTGCAGCTTAAAATAAAACTCAAGAACACGAATAAAAGTAACCACTTTCATCATAGTGTCATTCCTTACTTTGCCCTTCCCATCCCATCCCTTTCCATTCTTTAAAATTTAGACTTGAGAACAGAGTGAAAATGTGCTAGGAACCTTATGAGGATCATAAAGTGTTGGAATTATATAACATGACATTCAAATAAATAACCACAAAACATCAAAGTATTCAAGCGGAAGCGTATAGGATTTATTAACGAATAATTAATTAACATAAGAAGAATATGCGTACCTTTCTTGATTCTAGCCGAACAAGAATCAAATCCACAAAACTAGCAATTTGGATGAACCCTAATTAGGGTTTATAGGATTATATGAATTACCCCTTACCGTTTTGTAATTCAATCCAAGAATAATAACAAAAGTATGTTATTACCACGTTCTTGTACACACGTACTAATACCAAGTAAAAGATTAGGCTAGTAATAATAACACAAAACGATTTTCTTGACACTCAAAGAATTCGATCATAATGAAAGGAGAAAACAATATATTGCATGTAATTGGTATCATCATGCATACATAAGACATGCATGATATATAGTAGTACCATGCAAAAATCATTATTCCATGGAACAATCTATAGTCAATCGTACATCAGTGGTAATTTTTTTTCTTTCTTTTTGTTTTCTGCGTGAGTCAATCCACAAGACAAGAAGGAAAGGTTTGTTTATATAATAACCAAACTTTTTCTCCAAGGTATTGCCTCCCACCTCCTTTAGTTACCAAAGTTGACAACCAACCCCCCTCCTAGACCTTTCATACAATCGGTCACAAAGAGATAAGACGAGGGTTTCAAACTTTGACACTTTAATCCTTCTTTTATATTTTAAACGATCATTAGTCAATTGTCCGATAATCACTAACGATCGTCAGACGTTTTGTGTATATAATAATTAAATATAACATTTTATAAATAATTATTAATCATTTACTCTTCATACGCAAAGTGTGCAATCTCGTAGTTTCGAGTTCGATCCTAACACACGTCTATTAATTTATTGTCCATTAAACCAACAACTCCCACTTGGACATATCTTAATAGAGTGATCACATCGGTTAGCGTCTAGCAACACTTCGATGCCTCTAGTACAACTCAAGTAAGGTCTCCTGGAAAAACCTTTTAATGATTTCTCATTATTATTATCCTTTTGTTTCTAATACCATGTTAAATAAAGATATGGAATTAAGTCATTCTTTATTCAACCATTATGTTTCTCGTTATTAGTGATTGAACAAGATTACCAAATCTTCTAAACATATTTAGGGGAGATTTTGGGTGTGGCCACACAAACATCTTGTCAACCCTACGAGGGGCCCAGCAGTATTAAACTCCAAATAAATTTGAAGGAACAAATTCTATCTTGACTACGAGAATAACCCACAAACTTTGTAACATTTCTGAAAACAACCCTTATGACTACCAGTTACGTATAGCGTTAAGTTGCTCCACAGAAGTGCACTACATTTATGACACTTATCTGGTATCTCAAGTCTGAGGATAACTATTCATAATTTACTTATAACAATATCCACAAAGTAAATTATGTAGTTGGGATAAGTCCTACATTCAATTCATTGAATATCATCTTAAATTGGTATGCATTCTCATCAATATACTTTCAAGTACATTCTACCATATCTCTCAGATTTGTCTTAGTTTAATGATACTCCCATATCATTAATTGACAACGGACGATTTAGAATAAATAAATTTACTCACGGATTAAACATGCAAATATAGGATACAATATATTATAAAATCAAACATACCAAGTATTTGATTTATTATAACAATTGTTTAACATCCTTTATCCAAATACCAAATAGATCAATGCATGAAAATTCCAGTTGATGAATTATGCCTCAAGTAATGATAATCATACTTGTTGACAAGGCATAAATCAACCAACTTGATCTATCATAATTTTGAGAATACTTATTTCAAGAATTCAATTAGTGAAGTCCTTGTATGTGTGCATTCACCAATCCACATAATAATTCATAAAGTGTGTAACATCCTCTATCACCAATTTATGACAATTTAAACTTTCAAACATTTTAAAGTTTAAAGTATTCTTATTCTTTTAATGTAAAATGCAACTGCGCTCTTAGTAGCACAACTAGTTCACATGGCCATTAACAAGGATGAAATCCTACCATGACTAGTATTGAGTGTCATCTCAATTAAACCAGCATCATTGTATACAAACAACAATATGCCCATTAAAACTCCGTAAACTTTAATATCTTGTTGTGTAATGTTTGATGTCTTCCAAACTTTCAAGTTTGTAGCTGATGACAATTTGCACAACAATTGACATATTGTTCATCCATAGAATCTAGGAGCAATTCCAGGCTGAGGATGTAATTCTTTTAGAATATTCATTACACAAGTTATCTAATAACTTTTAGTTAGATATCAATGTTGTCAAATCACTTCTTATTCAAGAATGATACAACAATTTAAATACACAACATGATGTACATAATGAATCTACAGGTCAAACTTAGACTTCATGCACGTTCTATCTTGTCAAAAGATATTTATCCATTTCCCAAATGATATATCATGTTTTATTAGAATCATTTATTTTACTGCATATGTTTATTAATAATAAACATATATTCCAAGGTTGTATGTTTTAATTCTTAAATCTTACAAGTGAAGTTTCATTTCAATCTAAGACTTAACATTTAGCTTACAAGGAATGTTACTTCCTATATGTTATACAACATATAAGATTTAAAAACCTTAACATAATACTCCCACTAGCTTTTAGGAATACTTAAAATTTATCTTATTTCAATTATAAATCAAAACTAGGATTTAATAATTAAACATAAGAACAATTTCATAGATGCATGCATTTATCCATTCATGAATTATTGCACTTCGTACACTTCAAAAGATTATATGAATTCAAAAAACCTTTCGATTACTTACCGTCCTCGCTCAAGTAATTTCTCAAGAAAGAGTTTTGATATTCCATTGTCATATTTCATATTAATGAAAACAAGTATGACAATTATCATCTTTATATATTTAATGTGTCTAGAAAGAATATTCAATCACAATTAATTGTTTAAGTATGATTAATAATCTTGTCATAAAACGTGCATTAAATATGTGTACAATATTGTCCATATGATTTCTACATAGAAATTCAAACCACTAGGGTTTTTCATCTCTTTGAAGAAACTCATTTCTATTCTCTAGTCTAACTATTAAGATAAACCAAATTTCCAAAATTGATTATCTTTATGGACAACATCTTTAACATTCATAGTATGAGTAATTTACCCAATTCAATATTTGGTAATCCATCATAATGATTATCAGGTTTACTATAATCCTGTAACTTATGTTCTTCTCAGCATATAAATCAAATATCTGAGATATCCTTGCAGATCTATGAATGAAAATTCCATCATCATGAGGTCTATCATTTACATGTTTAACCTCATCATGATATTTACTAGTGTATTTAAGAAGATTATGTATCTTGTAATTTTATCTTTCAAGATAAAAAAAAACTCCCACTTGCCTTTTGTAATATATAGACTATCTATATATACTTAGCAATTAGAGCAAAACTACATTGTTATCTTTTTGGGACATTACAAATACACATTGATAATTCCTGACTTAAGTTTGTTAACAACCTATTCATAAGTAGTTTAACAAATTCAGAATCTTCAATTTTAAAACTTAATGTGATTCATCACATTCCATAATAAAATGGTGTTTTATTAATCTTCTAGGTTGGAGTCATATTGAGTATATTCAATCCATACTCAATATTCTAACATTGTTACTTTTTAAGAAAGAAGTTATGGTTATTATGAATCAAACAAATCAAATAGAGTTTGATTCTCCTAACTGAACATACCATCAACTTGTGGTATTCATTAGAATTAATATTGTAAGACAATCTAACAATATATAAGATAAGCATATTCCTTTTGGCTTACCTATTTACCAACTAAGTCAATTTAATGGTATAATAGACTTTTCAAGCCAATTGCATGATTTATAACACAAGTACTCTTTAACCAAGTCACTTCATATCCATGTCTCATCAAGAAAACATAAACAGTTATAATCCCATTATACGTTATAAATCATTTATCAACTCAATGACTTCTTGTATATGTCTTAATTAAAAAAACATAACAAGTTAACGTCTTACTTTATTATAAGTCTTAAAAGACTTTATGTTTATGTCTTTACAATGAATTATAAACATGTTTAACTAAAGTAATTATGAACACAACTCTTGGTTTCAATAGTAATTTCAAGTTAATTTATTTACTTCACAATAATGTAGGACTACATTATTTATTCATTTATTTATGTCATTCCAAAAATTCATAAATATACAAATTAAAGTAGTATTAGATTACTTCATTTATTTATGTCATTCTAATAATACATAAATATTTAATTTGAAGTAGTCTTATATCTATCATCTTGACACATATTCTAAATACTTGTCTAATTTTAGAAACTGTAAATATGTCCATGCAAGGTCTGACTTCACATAGAGATTTACTTTGTTGTTGCAATCTCGTCAAGTTCTGACATGACGTAAATTGCAACACCAAGTGTTTCTTGAATTAGATATGTACAAGTTATATTAGAATGTTGATCTCTTACCTTGCAGTCAAGAGAATCTATTAAATCATATACTTATATGTTGTACCTTGCACACAATATAGATTTCTCTCACTTGTGCATGAAACAACATCATGTAGCAGATAAACAACACGACATATGTTTGTTTATGTGACCTATATGATTGTGTCATTGATATTAGCATAACTAGTAGATGTAGAACCACTTCATTATCTAACAAGGAAACGTACATGACTATCCTTGAAAACATAAGTGTCTACAAGTGGAAAGTAATTATCGTAAGAGATAATCTGGGTTACTACCAAGATGACAAAGCTTGTAACTCCCACTAAATAAGAGATCATTACATTAATTCCTTATTCAGTAATAAGAACACAACACTCCCACTGGATTTGACAACATTTAAAGTGTTTCATTAACCAGTGAAAGAAAATAGTGTTCTATTTACTTCCTTACACTTTTGAGAAAGTCCATACATAACAATTACTTATGTACTAAAAGAGTGTATTCTACTATGTAGATGATGAATTATTCATCTATGCTATTAACTTGAAATAATTGGGCATGCAATTTCTTTCTTAATAGTTCTACTATTCCAACAATTGTAAATAGTACTTTTAAAACAAAACAACTAGATAAAATATACTAGTTTGTCTTTTACCAATTTTGCAGTAAATTAGTCTAGCTTCTAATTTAATAACTCAGAAAATATGCAATTTTCTTAACTATTAAAATTTTCTTACGAGTTATGTATTTAGAATTTAGACAATTCTAATTGTCCTATCATACCTTTCTTCATTCATGAAAATGAATAGGATTGAATCTCACCCTTACAGGTGTAGATCAATTTACCAATACAGGAATAACCTTCGTTTATGATTTAATGTTGCATTAATACATTTAAAGAATTAGCAAAATTCAATTTTAGTATTTTCGATAATTAAACTTTTCAAGAAAATAAAATACCCAAGGTAATATTCATATAACCATAGAATTTTCTCGAAAACTAGGATCCAAATTATCGTAGTTCCATTACATCAGTTGATCTGCTAGTAACGAAAGCACATAATAAGGTAATCTGTCGAACAATAATTGGCAAACAATTTCCAATTCCCAGATCACTATGGGATTTATATTTTCCAACGCTATTGCAAATATAAACATGTTTCATCCCATCTTATGCCTTGAGTCTAGGTCTCACTTCCTACTCAACTTAAGTGTCTAACTTAAAGAACTGCAAATATGTCCATGTAAGGTCTGACTTTACATAGAGATTTACCTTTCCATCACAATCTCGCCAAGTACTGTCATGACGTAAATTGCAACTTCAAGTGTTCCTTTTGATTAGATGGCATATAACTTAATTTTAAAAGGGTACTAGTTTTGATTTTATGTGGTCAAATCAAATATGTACAAAGATGTCATGCATTCATCTTGTAGCATAAATTTAATAAAAATACTTTTTATTACCAATTCATAAAGATCAAATTGTCAAAGTTTTGATTGAGGTATTGGGTTCACCAATCAAGGAATTTAGTGTTAATTATGATCCATTATACCGTACTTTTGCATAAGTGTAAACACTTAGTGTTTCGGGTAATTACCACCGAAGTAGCGCACGGAATTAAAACTAATTCGCCCTTAAGATGAGTTTGCACATTCTATGGCTTACTAAGTAGCTCCATTCGAACTTACAGGGGGCAGAGGACCAGGTAAGCGCAAAGCATAACCTTAGACATCCTTCCAGTGTGACTGTGCGCACTTCTTTATTAACCCCTTTACAGTTCATTCTAGTGGGTGAGCCGTTCAGACCATTTGTACCAAAGTCACCAATCAATTAAACTATTGAAAACTTAACTCTTCCAAAACAAATCAATTTTCGTCATTGTTTAGTCCGTATTATTTTTCTATTCAAAATTACCCTTTGCTTAAAACTGTCTAACATAATAAACAAACAAGTAATAAATAAAAAATAAACTACTAAAAAACAATGCGCACATAATAAACAATTTATACGTGTAAACAAGTAGCCACATGCAACTTATTCTATAAAACCCTATTAATAATCAATGTCTAGGTTAAATTAATGTATATATTAATTAGGGCTTTCACTCTCTCAATTGAGAGTGAGCCACATACATCGAAGAATCGATTGCGTAAACCCATAATTAATAATATACCAAATTGCACATAATTGATTCATTAATATATGTAATTGGAGTCTTCCCCAATTCAAGATTTATCGTAAATAAATATATCTTAACAATTAAACAATATCAAAGTAACTTATCCATGACAAATATGCATATATTATCATGGATATATCATAACAATTACACAAATAGTCACAAGATCGCATATTAAAAATTCCATGACACATAACAAATTATTCATGAATTAATCACGTAACTAATATATTAATTCTAGGTTTTAATAAGGTTAGCAAACAATTTTTAAAACCCTAAAAAATTTATGTATGTGTCGACATAAAAAAAATAGGGATACGCCCCAATTCATAAAAAAAATCGACCAAACAATAATAAACATAAACCCTAGATTAACATATCAAACAACATACAATTATTTGTTTTATTACGCGTTTATGTAATTAATTACTCATTAAAAACCAATGACTCGTGATGCCACTGTTGGAATTATATAACATGACATTCAAATAAATAACCACAAAACATCAAAGTATTCAAGCGGAAGCGTATAGGATTTATTAACGAATAATTAATTAACATAAGAAGAATATGCGTACCTTTCTTGATTCTAGCCGAACAAGAATCAAATCCACAAAACTAGCAATTTGGATGAACCCTAATTAGGGTTTATAGGATTATATGAATTACCCCTTACCGTTTTGTAATTCAATCCAAGAATAATAACAAAAGTATGTTATTACCACGTTCTTGTACTCACGTACTAATACCAAGTAAAAGATTATGCTAGTAATAATAACACAAAACGATTTTCTTGACACTCAAAGAATTCGATCATAATGAAAGGAGAAAACAATATATTGCATGTAATTGGTATCATCATGCATACATAAGACATGGATGATATATAGTAGTACCATGCAAAAATCATTATTCCATGGAACAATCTATAGTCAATCGTACATCAGTGGTAATGTTTTTTCTTTCTTTTTGTTTTCTGCGTGAGTCAATCCACAAGACAAGAAGGAAAGGTTTGTTTATATAATAACCAAACTTTTTCTCCAAGGTATTGCCTCCCACCTCCTTTAGTTACCAAAGTTGACAACCAACCCCCCTCCTAGACCTTTCATACAATCGGTCACAAAGAGATAAGACGAGGGTTTCAAACTTTGACACTTTAATCCTTCTTTTATATTTTAAACGATCATTAGTCAATTGTCCGATAATCACTAACGGTCGTCAGACGTTTTGTGTATATAATAATTAAATATAACATTTTATAAATAATTATTAATCATTTACTCTTCATACGCAAAGTGTGCAATCCCGTAGTTTCGAGTTCGATCCTAACACACGTCTATTAATTTATTGTCCATTAAACCAACATAAAGTGTCTCCAGCAAGCTTCTATTTTAAAATTATCATGAATACGTCCAGGGTTTATGGTATTGTAGTGATGAGGATGCTGCATTCTTCGTGAATCGAATGGGGTGTTAGTCAAGGTAAAACACCATTCTCTTATCTTGGCATTTCGATTGGGGAGAATACGAGGAGGATTTCAAGTTGGAATGAGGTTATTGATAAGTTTAAAAAAAGATTAAATAATGGAAGCGTAGATTGATTTATTTTGGTGGGAGATTCACTTTGATTAAGTCAGTTCTTGGAAGTACTTTCTTAAACATTTTCTCTCTATATCAGGCACCAATGGAGGTGATCAAAAAGTTAGAAAGTTTAAGACAAAGGTTTGTTTTGGGGTGGCACTGGTGAAGTGAGATTGATGGCATGGGTGAAATGGGACAATGCTATGAATTGAAGAAAGGTAGTATGGGAGGTCTAAACAATTCAATGGTAGTTTAAAAGCTTTTAATTGGGTTACTTGCTAAATGGTGGTGATGATTAGACCAGACAACAAAAGATAAGATATATAGTTTTGGTCGTGATTCGGACATCGAGATTGAAGTGATGAACTTCTTGACTTCAATCGATAAAATTTTGGTATGTTGTGGTATCGACACCTTTGGTCTACACACCCCACGGTCATTCACGTGTTATTTTCTTTCACATGAAGCACAGAAACTTTTCCTCTCACACATTGTGTGAATATCTAGTTACTAAATACATGCGCAGATCTGACTTGATTTTCTATCTTAAATGTTTCTGAATATATCAGTAGAGTTAGGATCAAATAAGAAGATTACTTAAAATAAGAAGGAATAAGAAGAACTCTAACCGCAAATCCGAGATGCACCGACCTAAATTAGATGCATCCCTATAATCTTAAATGCATTATTAGGGTTTATATACATAAAAGTAACTAAAGTTTACGGAAAATTTGTCCTAAGTCACTAAAGTATTTTTGTTGCTATTCAGGTTACTCAACTTATTGTGACCGGTTATATTTGTTACTCCTGTTTTGGTAACCTAGAATTACCGGTAATAATACTACGTGGCAATTATTTTAGATTTAATTTATATTAAATTTGGGTTAAAATACAAATAAGTTACTAAAGTTTGCCAAAATGTTCATTTAAGCTATTATACGTTTACATTCTTTTACATTTAAGTTAATATACAAATAAGTTGCTAAAATTATGTATATTTTTATACGTTTTTTTACAACAACGTTTTGGACGTTATTATACGTTTACATTCTTTTTCATTTTTGTCTATTTTTACACGTGTTTTTTACAATTTTGCACATATTTGTATATTTTTTTAAACATAATTGGACGTTATTAGACTTTTTTGGAAGTAATTATTTGTTTTGATATGTTTTCATAGGTTATTATACATTTTTGGATGTTATTATACGTTTTGGACATTGTTATATGTTTTCTTACATTTTTATACGTAAAAACGTATAAAACATACAAACGTATTAAAGAAGATAAAACGTATAGAACATAAAAACATATAAAACATACAAACGCATAAAAGCGGATAAAACATATAAAACATACAAAAGTATAAAACATATAAAACATAAAAACGTATAAGACATACAAAAGTGTAGAATAACGTAAAAAATAGTATGCAAACGTACAAAAACGTAAGATAATGTATAAAAATGAACGAAAATGTACAAAACCATACAGTAATGTATGAAAACGTAAAAAGGTATAGAGAAAAACGTACACACACATATAAAAACGGATAAATACTTACAAAAAGTACGAAAATGGACAAACATATATAAAAAAATGTACGAAAATGTACAAAACCGTAAAAAGAGAAAGACAACAAAGAAAACGTACACAACGTATAAATACGTATAAAAACGTACGAAAATGGAGAAAAACATAAAAAAATGAAAACGGATAAAACATACATAAATTGTATAAAAACGGATAGTAACTCTTTTTTTAAGGTTCAGTAACCTATTTAATAAACCCGGTGAACTATAGTAACTTGCTTGTAACATCTCAAACTATAGTGATGACGTGGGCAAGGGAACCGGTAAATCATCCGGTTGCCCACCCTTGTAGTAACAAGAATGTCACTTTTTTAAACGTTGAATAACCCATATAATAAACCCGTTAACTTGAGTAACCCATATAATAAACCCGTTAACTTGAGTAACCTGAATAACAACAAAAAAACTTTAGTGACTTAGGACAAATTTCCTGTAAACTTTAGTAACTTTTGTGTATATTAACCCTGCATTATAACGCACCATAGTGTGTTTTCTAGCTTTTAATCAGATGCATAAACGTATATTAGATGCATTTCATGATTTCTCTTCTTTTTTGCTCTTCTGCACGTGCCGAAATCATGAAAATCAATTTACACCATCTATACATCAAATTAACTTTCAAAACTCAAGATGTTGTATCTATATGAATAGAAATGTATCTAATGCAAGTCGTTGCATCTCAAATGCGTGATTTTGGTCACTTCTCACCACTTCTTATTTTAATTTACTTCTCATTAGATCCCTACTCTATATCAGTATATCAAATTGTTAACCGTTTTCATACAAGTGGATTTGGATGTTCAATAAGACTAATCTAAAGAATGTTATAAAGAAAGATGCCAAGTCTAAAGAATGTTATAAAGAAAGATGAAGCTTGATAAGGCCAAAGCTTAAAAAATAACGATATCAACCACTTGAAAAGTTGTCCAGATATCCAGCATTTAATTCACATGATACGTGACTCTAATATGTTGAACACATAACAAAAAATGTTTATGTTTACTTAGACACAAGACATGAACCAAGTCAGGTAGAGTTTGGTCGAATTGACCAACTAGTCGCATAATCAAAAAATGTTTATGATTTAAATATATGCATTCGTAAATGACCTGACTACTATTAGATAGGGGTCAAGGGCCAAGTTGACGTCAGAAAGTAGGGTCTTACGTTATCTTTTGCTTGAGAATCTTAATAGAAACAGGTAGTTAAAACAAAAAGGCGAAATCATTTGTTGAGTATGGGTTTCTTCTTTTCCTATCAAGTGGCAGGTAGCACTTATTGATCATACGGGTTGATTAGAATTTTGTATCGTATTGGTTTTTTATAGTTGTCGGGCTTGTTAGTCTCTTTTTTAAAGTGTTGCATATACATGAAATAGGGTTTTATATGGAACAATATTTTGTATAGTTATGTTACAATGTTGACACACATTCTGTGAATTTGGAAATTATATTTTACTTGGTGTGGTCCCTAACATATTTGACTGTGATATATACATAATTGAATTGGGTATGACCTTATTCATGTTATAAAAATGCTTTTTAAAATGTTAAATGACCCAAATATGATGGGTGTATTTGCTTTATTAAGCAATTTTTTTTCTCAAATTCAACTTTTGTATTGAATAGTCAATCCCACATAGGTAAAGAAAAACAACTTAGCTTGCTTATATATCGTAAGGCTGCACACATTGGTGACCTAGGTCACTACAGTCACATCAGCTTTTTCTCTTCGACAACTCAATGACGATCTAGTTGACACAGTGGTGATCAAGTTTGTTTTTTTGTTTTTTTTAAATGCCAAATAGTACAATTTTTTGGAAGTATGTGTGTTTCCAACTAGGTCGTCTACACAAACTAGTTCGTCCCTCGACCGACCAAGACAACCCACCCACAATGGGGCAACCGATGCTCAACCCAAGGCAACCCACAAGGTCGACCGACCCACTGTGGGCAGCCTAATGTATACAGTTCATCTAAATTGAGTTAAACATTATGTTGTTGTGTTGTGTTCGTTATCTTGATATAGCAAAGATATCATAATGACATAACATAATAACCAATTTGAGTTCTCAATCTTTTTTGACCAATTAACAAAATTTTGTGAGTTTGGTTAGATTTTGTGCATAAATGTTTAAATTTGATTTTTCTAAGAAAAAATTATGCATGAAACCTTAAGTTACTTGTGTCCTTAGATGTTTAGATACTACCTGTAACTTAGGTGTCACAGGATGCTCTTTCATGACAGGAAACTTCTTACACTAAGATAATGCGTGGAACATCTTACACTGGTTCATATTTACACTAAGATAATGCGTGGAACATCTTCGAGCTTGGCCAATATCTTGTTAGGTCTTCGTTGAAACATTATGCATGCATGGAACATCTTACACTAAGAAAAAGATCCGAGTTATTGGAATAGGTTTGTTTGGTCTTTTGTTTCGTGATAATCCTATAGGAACTGGGTTTAGTCTTGCTTCGACGCTCGAAGAGATTCCACATACGATCAAGAAAATGTAGACAAGCATTTTCTAATGTTGGGTTGATTAGAATTGCATATCGGATCTTCTTGTTTTCTCGTAACTGTAAATTTTGTTGGCATCTTTTTGTATTTGTCAAGCTTATTAGTCTTATCATTTCGAGAGTGTTGCTTTTACTTGAATTCGGGTTTTATATCAAATAATCTTTGTTTGTTAGCATAACAATGGTGTTGCCCACCTTTATGTGAATATGAAAAGGATCTTCTATTTTTGCCTTAATTCTAATATAAATGATGGTGCATCACTGTGCATACTCGTATACCATAATAGAATTAGAATTGATCTTATTAATGTTATAAATCAATTAACTTTTGAATATTACTCGTATATGACTAAAATGTGTTATGTGTATATCTTTACTAAGCAACTCATTCACTAAAATTCAGCTTTTGTTTTGAGTTTTCTATCCCACATAGGTACCAAAAGGAAACTATTTCTTAATTAGATATTGTTAGGCATATGGTTTCACTAAGTTGAGTAGGACATTATGTTGTTTGAGTTCGCAAGAGCAAAGTATTTTGAGTATTTGGTAAATAATTGTGATTTAAAGATTTTGCTGTATTGTGGTCAATGTGACTTAAGAGTTGGTGTTGTTGGGGATTGAATCATGGGTTTAAGAGATGAGATGGGATGGGATGGTGTCAAAGATTATATGGAGTGTTAAAGGGGGAAGTCTGGGTGGTCAACTAGCAGGCTATGCTAGAAAATTTTGGGAACTTAATGAATGTTGTAGTGTTTGGTGTTGGTCATCTCGTGCCTAATGAAAAGATGACTTTGACCCACAATGCAATTCAAATATAGTTAGTGCAGATTTGAAGTGTAGGAGCTTGGTAGCATTGTTTATAATTAAAGAGCTATAATTCTAAATAACATTATACTATTTGAAATTGCTGTTTGTATTGATAAAAATAAGGAATAACTTTCTTGTTATTTGCCAACCATATGTGATGATGGGTGGTTAAGAAAAAATTGTTTTAAGTTTTCTGTCCCACATCGGGTCCTGAGAAGAAATCTTGCTTTGTTATATACTACTGTACAATTTATGTAACAATTGTATTTGAGTTTAATATATTACATTGTTGCTGCTTATATCTTATTTTGGTAGATAATGATATCAAAGTAAGATTTCAATGGCAATGAATTTATACGAGCTCTTATTTCATTTTTTTTTCATTCAACAAAATTTATTGAGTTGCGCAATAGATTAAAAATATTTAATTTGTGATTATGAGATGGATATTCTTCTACTTAGACTATTGGAATTACTTTTTATAAATTACGTGGAGCATTACAAAAATGACCTTTTAGACCGGTTGTACAAGTCTTTTAGACCGGTTTCCTAACCGGTCTAAATGAGGGGAGGTCTAAAAGGTTGTTATCATTTAGACCGGTTGATGCACCGGTCTAAAAAAGGGTTATTTAGACCGGTTGATACAATAATATAGACCGGTTGAAGCACCGGTCTAAAAGGGAGATTATTTAGATCGGTTAATACCATTATAACCGGTCTTTATACATATTTTCAAAAAAAAATTATTGGCTGTTTGAGATTGCTTAATTGAACTGCTTTTTATAAGGAATGAGATTGTTTGTGATTGAATATTGAAGCTGCTGCTATTATTAAGGGGTTGCCTGAGATTGTTTATTGAAACTACTTATAAGGCTATAAGCAGTTTCAATAAGCAATTTCCAACAACCCCTTAATAAAAAAGCAACAGTTTCAATAGACAATCTTCAACAACCCCGTTTCTTGGATAAGGAGTTTAATCAAGCAATCCCAAACAGCCTTTATAAGCTACAATTTCTATAAGCAAAACCAAAACAATCACTAACAAGTACTTTCAATAAGCAATCTCATATATCCATTATAAACAGTTTTAAATAAGTAAAACATTCCCTATATGCAACTTCAAACATCCCCGTGTACCTAAATCTTCAAACGCAATCATATAACAAACCTAAATATTCTAACTCGAACGCCAACAATCTTTATATTCTTCATGTTTGCTAGTCCTGCAAGTTATAACACAGTACCGATTTTTAGCAAACCAAAAATAAAATTTGGACTCCTGTTTAAAGTTTGCACAGTTGCCAGTCTATATAGCTATAGAAGTATTCAAGAGGTATACCTTTTTTATTGCTACCAAGACTGAAAGCGTAGCATCCCTGACTTGAGCTGTCCTGACATTAAGACACTACAAATAAAGTCAAGATCACTCACTGGTTAAGTAGAGTTGCATCGATGGTGAAGTGGTTAAGGGTTTCGTAACGGGTCTAATGGTGGTGAAGTGAAGCTGTGCCGATGGTGGGTAGGTGACGATGGCTGATGGTTGGTTAGGGTTTAGATCTAGAAAATATGTGGCTGTGTATTGGATGGAAGAGTTTTTGAAGACCTAATGAATTAAATCCCCCAAAAGTTTTTAGACCGGCGTCTTCAATTTCAACAGGTAGCAGGTCTAAAAGAGCTATCTTTTAAACCGGTTTATTTCGTTTACATCGGGTTAAATGTATTTTTCTTATTTAGACGGGTGGAAATCTAAGTAACCGGTTTTAAAGATCTTTAGGCGAGCTAAAATGTCATTTAGACCTGCGTTTTTCATAGAGGGTCTTTATATGGAGGTTTAAAAGACGTTTTTTGTAGTAGTGGGTGTTAGTTTAGTAAAGGTTTACAAAGTTATGAAATGTCATTTTTAATTTTTTATGAACCTTTTGCAATGTCCAGCATGGTAGATGTTGTTATAGCATCAACATTTGAGCAAAATAATTGTAATGAATAAATAACCTTATCTTTTTTTTTTTTTTTTTTTTTTAAATTATTATTATTAATCAAAGCTATAACTACAATTCCAAACTAAAGCTAAAACTACAATTAAGCAGAATCATTGCAATGAATAGATAACACTAAGCATAATCATTCTTATCCAAATTAAAGCTAAAGCTATCAATCTACGGTTCTACGCTTAGATTTCCCGACCAACTTATGAAAGATTGGACTGTAAATTGATAGCTAAGCATGTTCTAACTTACTCGAGCAATGAGTCTTCCTAATAGCACTTGATAAACATTTTGGTATGTTGTGCCATCGACACCCATGGCATCTGCAATCCGCACTCATCCATGCTAAATAATTTCTCACATGAAGCGAATAAAATTTCTTATCAATACAATTATAAGGACTATTCATGTTACAAAAATATTTTATGTGATATTATTAGATGACAAACTATTTTCTATTTGTCTTTATTAGGAGACACATTGGCTTTTGTTTTGAGTTTTCTATCCCACATAGGTAAAGAAAAGAAACTTTTGCTTACTTATATATTTTTATGCTTATGGTTTTGCTAATAAATTGGGAATGCCATTGTGTTGTTGCTGTTGGAATGTCATCTTGTTGATGCAAGTAACAAGATATACTTTAACGAGCAACAACCAATTTAGCTTCTCAATATTTTTGGTTGTTGTTTGATTCTGGAGCGAAATATTAGAATGGATTTCATATAACCCTTTCAGAAAGGGTAAATTTTTATGGTTTAACAATAGGAACTGGTTTATGGTTTAACAATAGGAAATGATTCACCGACCGTATAACACAAGTGAAATCCCATGCAAAAAGTGCTTATTATCTTGGACTAATTAACATGAAAGAAAGGCCCATTTGGAAAAACTTCGGCTTGAAGTTATTAGATTAATGAAATAACACGAATGGTATCATGCATCAAATGCAAGATCAAAGCTGTTAAACATGTTACAAAACATGTCAGGATTAGCTACATTGTATGATTTTAGAAAGTTGTGATTGAAGATTGGTGCTGAATGTTGTTGTGTTTGTTGCTGGTCATTTTGTGCCTATGATCAGTCGGTTAATTCGAAAGCTATGATTGAAGATTGGGTTCTTGAAAATGGGTCGTTGTTTGGAAATGAAAAGATGATCGAGACTTTGACCAGCAATGTAAGTCAACTATCAACTGTAATTGGTGCAGATTAGAAGTGTACAGATAAAAAGTTACTATGATTTTGACTTTACTTGTGGATTTCCGTTGGGTAGGAAATTGGTAAGATTGTTTATGTTTTGATAGTTGTAATATGAGTAAATAATGTTATACATCAGGTAATAATGATTGTCAAAAATATAAACGTTATGCATATTTAAATTGTTTAGATTTGCATATTTTAGAATCATTTGGTAGTATTGTTGCCCAAATTAAAGAATCATTTAGTAATATGTTGCCCAAATAAAAATTTTTTTTTTCTCTTTTTTTCCTTTCTTGGTATACATGAGTTTTTGACTCGACATAGCGAGCCGACTAATCCCTGAGCGACTGCCTTTTTGGATAGCCTAGAGTCGGCGCAGGTGAACCCAAGACCTCTAGGCACTTTCGTTCCAAGAGGCTAAGCCCTTACCACTTGGTTACCCCATTGATTAAAAGGTTGTACTGGTGAATATATTAATAAAAAGAGAAGGATGAGCCTTGTTGATACAAAAGTTGGGCGTTCCTTGTTTGGGGCTCCGGCTCTCGTACCAATTGAGTCTTGATTCTTGAGACCTGCGCACTAAGTAACAGAAAACACCGTTAGGCTTATCGTGGGATTGTCTCCCACGATTATCCTCCGGCGTAAGAGTAAGTAATCGGTTTAGGGTTAAAGGAGAGTTAGGGTTTGTAGATCGTACCTTTAACGAGGGATAGGATTCCCTTTATATACACACGGAATCCTTGTTGGTTCCGTGTTCCCCAACCTTCGGCGTATCCCACCTAAGTCGGTTGGGGAATGATTATCTCCATAATTAGGAGATATCCGATATCGTTTTCCATAAATAACATTGGGCTTGGGCCTTCGTGGGCCCAAACACTTATCGGCGTAGCCTAGTTCGTGTTGGGCTAATTAGTATCGGGCTTTGGTCGGGTTCGTGACCCGAATATAGACTATACGTCATCATGTCCCCCAGTCTAGTATGCGCAGTGATGGACTACGGATGCTAGACTAATAACTGCAGTCAGTGAAAAACTACGAAGCGTAGCAAAGAAGCCAAAAAAGATACCCGCTGTACATTGTATCTAGACATAGTATTTTAAAATGGACGCCTCGTAAATCGGGGAAAGTAACTGCAACAGCGTCACATCAAGTGATCTGAACCACATGTTGGTGACAGTGGGATCCACGTGTCACTCATCGCGTGGATGAGGAAACTTATATAACCATCTGCCTCATTTCACTGTGTTTCTCACAGTTAAAAACTCAATCCGCCATTGTTAAGAATCCTTGCATTTGCAAACCAGAAAACCGCCTATTCCAAAGGTAACCGCGCGTGCGCATTAAAAAAAATGATACCATGGTCAAAAAGTTATCTGATTTCACCTCCGATATCATCGAGAGTGAACTTCTAGAGTTCACCTCGGATTATTTTATACCACTGGACGTGCATCCGGTTGTTCCGGGTGCGCGAGCATCTATTGCGGATTTCCCCAAAGGGAAAGTAGGGGTATACACACGTTTTTTCGAGTTCGCGAATCAACGCGTGCCCATATCCCTATTTTTGTGCGATGTATTAAATTATTACAGTCTGCACCTATCCCAGCTGCACTGCATCGGTGCAACGAAGATCACCAACTTCGAGGTTAATTGCCGATTACTAGCGATTAACCCTACTATCCACCTATTCCGTTCGTTCTACCACACGACGTGGTCGCACGGGTGGGTCTCATTCGCTAAACGGGTTGGGCGCCTCCAGTGTTATACAGAAAAATTGGACGCGCTCAGGTACTGGAGAGACTTTTTTCTGGGTAGACGACGTGTGCTTCCCATCGCGTTTTGAATTTTATACCCAGGGGACATTGCCGAAGGATGAGCGCCCCCTACCTGGATCATATAGCGCGGAGGATACAGAACTGATAAACGCCAACCGCATCCCCATTAGTTCCTATCCTGAGGAATTTTTGGTGCATATGGGCATTAGCCGCAATTACTTTGGTAAGCCGGATGAGATGCCAATCTTCTTAGGCGCTGATGGCCAGGGTGGGTGCTCGTTCCTCCGCATCCCCTTTTTTAATTAATGTAAGAGCTTTGTTTTCCTTTTTTTGCGCATTATGTAACCTGCGTATTTGTTGTCTTCTTTTGTGCAGAAATGGATCTTTTCACAGTTGTGCAACTAGCGAAGCCGGTTCAGGTGAATGTAGGGACGCGGCCCCTGAAGGAAGGAGAAGAGCCCATACTGACAGCAACTGCAGGGCGTGTCACGGAGCTAAACCTTGAAGAGGCTGGGAGTAGTGGTCCCAATGCGTTGGAAGCTACCCCTCTACAGAGTGTGCCGAGCCCTAGGGTACCTACCTCGTTGGTGGAGCCGGCACCCATAGATATTGAAGAGGAGGAGGAGGAAGTGAGCCAAAGATTAGAGCGTAAGAGAACGCGCGGCGACGACGGCGCGAGTTCTTCCAGGAAGAAACATCCCGGTGTTCTCACCGTGGAGTCGTCAAGCGATGTCGCATCACCTCCCCCTTCCGTTGATACTATTACTCCTCAGTAAGTATTATTTGCAAAAGTCTTTGTCGCATTCCTTCTGATATTATGAAATAATTGCTAATCCACTTGTATGTGTGCAGGTCTGAGCACGCTGTTAAGTCACCACCCAAAGAGAGTCTTGTACTCTCTGCCTTTTCTGAGCCGCATAGCCAAAGATCTGAGCCATTAGTGGCTGGAGATGCGCCAATGGAGCAGCTTGTCGAAGAGTTGGCGCAGGCGGCTGCGCATCAAGCTTCCCTAGTAGAGAAGTTAAAGGTGAAGGTTTCTGGTGAAGGCAGCCAAGGTGCGCAAAAGGATCAGAAAATTGCGTCGCTGGAGGCGCAGTTGGCTAGTACCCAAGCTGAGGCGGAGAGTCTGAGTGTGTATGCCCAGAAGCTGGCTGAGGAAAAGATGGCTCTGTTAGGGCAGATAAGTCAGGAGTGCGCTGCAGCTGTTCAGTATAAATCTTCTTGCGTCTGGGCGCTGAAGTACTTGGAAAAGGGTAAGGACAAGCTACTGGAGCAGTTGGGGGATCTTGGGTCAACTGTTGAAGAGCATTTGAAGACGCAAGAGATGAAGCTGCGTAAGCTCAGTTTGGAATATGATGAGGAATTATATCCTCATCTCATGTCTGCAATTGCCGAGCGCAGGTGGCTCATCAGCCATGGCCTGCGCCTTGCTGCTCTGAGCACCCTTGAGTCCAAGGAAGTAGTGGACGCATTCGGTGGGGTATTCCAATGTGCCTTGGCAAGAGGGAAGTCAGAGGCAGTGGAAGCGCTGCACAAAGCTGACTTGCTGAAGGTATCTGTTGAAAAGGTACCTGGTTACGATGCGCAGTCCTATGACAACCTGGTTGACGCTATGGAGAGGATGAAGGCCTTAGAGCTTCCCATGATTGCTGAAATGGAGCGTGACCAGGACTATCCCATAAATGTTATTATGGAAGGGTTGACCCTAGCGCGCCATCGTACTGAGAATGCAGAAGCGCAGCCGGACTATTTCTTGAAACCGGATGACTCTCAGCTGCAAGTTCCTGTTTTTGCTCGCCCCAGGGACCTGCTGAACCCTTTTGCTTTAGAGAAAGAGATGCCTTTGAAAGAAGTGTGGGAAGCGCATGCTACCAGACTTGCGAAAAAGGAAGGTATTACAGGCAAAGCGATTTTGTGCGGGGTTGGTGCAGCTCATCTCCCCAGGTCTGATGGGGTGCCAGTGAGTGTCGCCACTGTGTCTCGTCAAGACTCGGACCTGTTGAAGAGGCTTAGCGAGGTTGGAGATGCTGCAAGCCGCGTAGGAACTTCATCACTTGAGCGGTTTAAGAGTATATAGGAGCTTATGTTCATAGACATCCTTTTGTAATAACTTGTAGTCATTAATAAAAGTCTCCTTTTGTTAAGTGCATGTTAATATTATTGCCACAAGTAATATGCGTACTTATCTGTTTGTCTTTGCGTAAAAGACGTGTTTGTTGTCTAAGGGTCAAAGTTGTACACAGGTGCGAATAATATGAGAAATCCATAGTCATGTATGAAGATCATAGTATACTTAAGAAATAATTTCTAAGTACTTTTTTATCATAGTCGTGTATGTTGTGATATGCAGCGTACTGTAAATATCATATAAAGGAATCAAGTGTCTTGGTTCCTAAGTTGTTAAACGTGCACCATATGCGTTGTTGCGCACCCGTCGTGGGATGCGTACAAAACTTATTCCAACGTCTTGAGAACAAGGTGTTTAACAAGGATACATGATCCAATGTTGATGGGTTTGCAACCCTCTTACTCAACAAGTTGTTTAGTAGGTTAACTTATCCTTTTACCATCGTGGGTTTATTTTAGTGCATGCACGCCATGTAGGCAAGAGATAAAAAATGTTAAGACATAAAGTATATGGAAATAACAAATTAAATGTGTCGCGGAGTTAGCTAGAAACCGCGACGTTTTATTAATACTTGCAAGTTTGTATGAAAGAAAATAAATAAGACATATGCCTAAGTAAAACAAAAAGTAAATACACGGATTTTTATTGGGCACTTCAGTAAAGTGCAGGAGTGTCCGTGCGCTGGACCGTAGCCATTCCTATAGATAACATCGCTTAAGGTTGCAGATGTTCCATGTGCGTGGCAGTTCACGACCATCCAAGCCTCGTAGCTTGTACGCGCATGTTCCTAATGCTTCTGTAACCTCATAGGGTCCTTCCCACTTTGGTCCAAGCTTGCCTGTGTCTTCTGCGTGGCTCGCATCATTGGCGCGGTAAACGAAGTCACCTGGTCTAAATGAAACACTTCGCACTTTAGCGTCATAGTATCCCTTCATCCTTGACTTTGATTTTGCTTCACGTATTGCTGCGCGTTCGCGCCTTTCTTCTAGCAGGTCTAAGTCGATACGTCGCTCATCATCGTTGGTTGCCACATTGATTTCAGCAGTGCGAATAGTTGGCATTCCGATTTCGGCTGGTATGACGGCTTCCGTCCCATAGACTAGAGAGAAGGGGGTGTCCTCTGTGCTGGTTTTGATTGATGTGTGGTGCGCCCACAGAACATGCGATAGTTCTTCCACCCACCTTCCTTTGTGCTTGTCCAGGCGTGCCTTAATTCCTTCACCCAGGCTTCGATTCGTACGTTCTACTAAGCCGTTGGTTTGGGGGTGTTTAACTGACGCGAAGTGCTGTGTGATTTTCAACTTCTCGCACCAGTCCTTGAAAGGGTTGTCGCATAATTGTTTCCCATTGTCCGAGATGATTTCCCCAGGTAGACCGAAGCGGCATACAATATTTTCCCAGACAAAGCGTTTCACCTGGTTGCCAGTGATTGTTACCACTGCCTTTGCCTCGATCCACTTGGTGAAGTAGTCGATGGCGACTATGAGGAACTTTAATCCTCCTGCTGCAACAGGAAAAGGACCTGCGATGTCAATACCCCACTTGTAGAATGGCCATGGTGCCGTAATTGGTGTTAGCTCTTGTTGTGGTTGGCGGGGAACGGGTCTGTGAACTTGGCAGTCGCTGCACTTTCTTATTAAGTCCCGCGTATCACGGTGCATGGTGGGCCAATAATATCCTGACCGTAAAGCGCGCGCCACCACGGACCTTGGTCCTGAATGCATGCTGCATGAACCTTCGTGGATTTCTCGCAGTACATAGTTTGCTTGTAGGGGACCAACACAGCGGAGCCATGGTTGCAAGAAAGAGCGTCGATATAGTATGTTGTCCCGAAGTTCAAACCTTTGTGCTGTGCGCCGTATCCTTCGGGCTTCCTTCTGCTCTTGGGGTAATACTCCCTTGCTTATGAATTCCGTTATCGGTGTCATCCACGTAGGTCCGTCTTCCTCTATTACCGTGGATACTTCCATCTCTGAGATGGATTTGCTTTTCAACGTTTCCACCAACACCTGTTTGGATAGGTGTGCAAAGCTTGTGGATGCGATTTTGCTTAGTGCATCCGCCTTTCGGTTTTCCCCTCTAGGAACCTGTTTGATGGTAAACCTGTCAAAGCCTTGGATTAGTGCCTTGGTTTTGTCGAGGTACTGAATCATGTTTTCCTCCTTGGCCACGTACTCGCCCAACACGTGGTTGGCTACTAGTCTGGAATCTACATTCGCTTCCAGGTTACGTACACCCATTCGAGCTGCAATGCGTAGTCCGGCTATTAGAGATTCATACTCTGCCTCATTATTTGTTGCTGTGAATTCGAAACGCAGTACGTAAGTGAATTCCATTCCTTCCGGGTTTGCGAGGATGAGGCCTCCTCCTGACCCATCCACGCATGAGGATCCGTCCGTGAACAAGATCCATGGATCTTGTAGTTCCTTCGTGCTTGGTGCGGGTGTATCATCAGTGTCTGGTTTTTCAATGATGAAATCTGCGAGTACCTGTCCTTTTACTGCAGTACGTGGTCTGTAGGTGATGTTGTGCTCACCGAGCAACACACTCCATTTTTGCAGTCGTCCTGATGCGTCAGGCTTGGAGATGATTTGCTTGATCGGTTGGTCTGTGATTACTGCTATTGGGTGCGCTTGGAAATACCTGCGTAGCCGTTTAGCAGCGAACACTAATGCCAGAACTAATTTCTCCATGGCGCTATAGTTCATCTCCGTCTTCTTGAGAGCTTTGCTTACAAAATAGACAGGTGTTTGTACTGAATTAATATCCGTTAGTAACACCGCCCTGACTGCTCCATTAGTTGCGGATAAGTACATAATCAACTCTTCCCCTGGTCGGGGTGCTACAAGTGTGGGGAGCGTTGCCAGGTGTTGTTTAAGCTATTTAAAGGCCTCTTCTACCTCCGTAGTCCACCAAAAATCTCCCTTTTTTATACACTTCTTGAGTGTTTTGAAAAGAGGTAGTGATTTGTCTGCTGACTTGGATAGGAATCTGTTTAGACCGGTGATAACGCTACACGCGTCGTTTGGGGTCAAAGGAACTTCCTTTTCTTCGAGCAAGTTTTATAACACCCTAGGCAGTGAACCTAATCGTTGTAGTGTAGTATTAGGGTAAGCCACGGGTATTGATATCATTCTCTAGGGGAATAGGAATGCTAGTGAGAAGTTACTACGCTAAGGTTGGGGTTGAGGAAGATTATTTTTTTTTTTATCTTTTTTATGTTTTTTGGAAATGGAAAGGTACGAATCTCCGGGTTTGAGTTTGGGGGTTTTGGTATTTCTACCGATTACTTCTACTTATCTAATTATCTAAACTAATGGTGAGGATAGTCTATGTCTATTGTTATGTGCTTGTATGATATTTAAAGATGTGTTTACCTTGAGGCTACTACTCCCTAGTTATCTCCTATTAATGGTTGAATTGTCACGTCCTTATTCTTAACGCGTTGTGTTTTCTAAGGTCGTAAGGTGTGCATTCCCTAACTCTTTGAAGTCACCTTTAAGTGTATTAAACGAGATCCACTAAGTCATTCATAAACTAACTTTGAGGTTATCTTTGGTTTTAGTAAACGAAATCCACTAAGTCATTCATAAACTATCAAAGATTTATCAAGTATTAAACACAACGATAGCCTAGTCGCACTCCTAAGCCAATTACAATTAAGATAAGAGACAACCTAACAATAATTAACAACTAGGTTTCATATATCTAAGCAAACACATAAGTAATTTAGCCGGACATGATAAACATGCAAGCATACACACAATCAATCAAACATAGGATAGACATAATGATAAATTGAATATATGGATTAAGATATAATCAACAAACCATTACAAGATGTTTTTGGATTGATTGAAACCTTCAAAGTTGCTGGAAAAACACCTATCTAAGCCCTGGAATCGGAGTTAGGGTTTAGAGCCTACAAAAAATGAAGTTATAATGTTCTATTTATAGACATATTTTCTGTCGGCAAAGGGTGACGGCGTCACACTTATAGAATGATGGCGTCACGACCATTTTTTCACCAAACTGTAGATTTTCTCGTTCCGGTCGCGTGGGCTTTTGAATCACCTAAATTCAAGTTCGTATGCAAAAGTTATGGACAAAACAGTATCAACTACTTCGCGCGCATGTTGCAGCTTGTGACGGCATCACCTTATGGTTGTGACGCCGTCGGCTTCATCTTCTGACACCGTCGAGATCAAATCTAGGCCGTCTGAGTTGCGATGGCCTACTCTTTTAAAGCCTGACACCGTCACTTGAAAATAAGAAATTTGGCTTCTGTGCCGTCACAAAATGCTCTGACGGCGTCGCAGTTAAGCAGTGACGCCGTCACCTTGTATTTCAGCAGCTTGAGTGTCTCGATTCTTGACTTTGGCCATTTTCTTCGTATATCCGCGCCTTTTCGTCCAAATAAGTGCCATTACAGGAATTTGCCTTCAAGAGACCTAAAAAGTGAAAAGGAACGATATTAAGTAATAACGGATACAAAAGTGATCAAATAAGGGCTTAAATGACCCCTCAAAAAGGTACATTTTAAAACCTTATCAAATATCCCTACACTTGGTATTTGCTTGTCCTCAAGCAAATGTGCTTTTAGCCAATTAATTTATAAGTTAGGGGTCATAAAGCATTGGTTTAAAACAGTCCACAACACATATAAGCCTCGCAAAAGTCATAACAAGCACGGAAATTACATACTAGCACCTCACATGGGGTGTTTGGATACTCACATCTCTCTCGGGTGTATATGAAATATAACAAGTTGGAAATGGAAGATAAACACTCATTAACCGGTCCTAGTACATAGATTACTATAGGCTTGAGAATAGATCAAACTTCCATCGCTTTGGTGTAAGCACCTAGGAAAGACTATCAAAGAGGTCTTTAAAGGGTTGTAATGTTAGGCTTACGGTAGGGAAACAAAGGGTTTGGTGGGATAGGCTATTTAGTGGTGGTAAGTCAAAAATCTCTATGTTACAAGCATACGAAGAATGGCGTTGCTAAGCCAAGACTCGACACTCAAAACTCTAGATAACTGAAACAAACAAACATAAATTTAAAGGATAGATGTAGGATGGTAGCCCCCCTTTTTTTTTTTTTTAAACACTTTATTTTTTTTTCTTTTCTCTTTTTCTATTTTTTTTTTGATTTTTTTTCCTACACTTTTACTCTACCATCCTCTATGGTAATATCAAAATGATAGGGATTTATAGGCACATCCCTACACTTGAGTTTTTTTATTACTCTAACACTAATTTGACCCGAATTGAAAAGATCAAAACACTTGGGGTACGTTATTACGCAAATAAGGGAATTTAACGTTCCCTTCTAGTCATTTCATAAACTTTAACTTTTCTCATGAGTCCCAATCGTCCAAAAACTGTGTACAAAGGATATGACTCAACTTAGCAACTTATGCAAGCAATTAGATAATTGAACTAAGGGTTTTGGGTGTACATTTGGGTGTGGGGTGTAAACAATGCTCTTCATTGATATTCTGAAAAAAACGGAAACATCACGAGAACTGCGAAAAGGATAGGCTCTGAGGGGTTAACTAGGGGTATCGTGTACTAAAAGTGAGTACAACGCAAAGGGTGTGGGGGAATTACTCAACCGATGTGGAAAAAGTAATTATATTACGGGTATCAAACAAGGGTTATCCTAATGCCTCTTATCATTTAGTTATTCCTAACTACACAAGTGTAGTCTTACTAGCGATCTCGAGATGCATCACAAAAAAAGTTCTAGAATCTAATATACTACCGGTTCACACTCTAAGCATTAAAGATGAATGCTTTAATTCTTACTAATCTAAGGGTGATCCTCACATTTTGGGTGGAATTTAGGTGGTAAAGGGTTTTTGTGCTAATCATGTAACTTCCTATCCGTGAGACGCTTTTGTTAAGACTAATGGCCCACTCCTATATGTCATGAAAAATTTTAAATTTGGTGCCAAAATTACCCTAACCGACATTTTCTCATGGTTTATTACACAAATACAATTGGACAAAGCAAATAATCAAGGATAAGCATAGTTTGAAAGTTCCCGTTTTATTTTCCCTCCCTACACTTAAACTGAACATTGTCCCCAATGTTCCCCGAAAGTATCAAAGTTATGATAACGGAAGGTAATTAAAAAACGAAAGAAACTAATACTCCCCTGATTAGCTCGGTAGGATCCGTGTGTAATAGTGGTTAAAAATTTCTTCAAAAAGAATGTTATGCTTGAAAAGCTCCTTCCAAACTTATGTATCTTCTTCTTGATAAATAAAACCTGCACACTTTAAGAAAACAAACAACCCAACGCATCAAATCGAACAGAGAAAAATCACAACAAGATGTAATTCCAGACTTAAATGAGATATAATGCTTGTGGAATGGATGTTTGCAGATTTTCTGGAAAATTAAGACCTGGAAAATTCCAAAAATTTATAAGTAGCACAGAAAACGAGAAAAAGTAATCAGTTGTTTCTGCTCCTTCCTGACACCGTCAGGTTGCGACCCTGACGCCGTCAGGTTATCCTGACGGAAACAGGTCTGCGATTTTCTGAAAAAAATTCTGGAAAATTTATATCTTTAGAATCTGGAAAACTTTCCTGCAAAACATCCATTATGACTCGATACAAGCATTTGACTCAAACAAACACACATGTATATCTTTTTAATAATCGTAATTCTCATGTTCACGTTTTTTTTGAAAACGTGTGTAATCCTCCCTACACTTATCCCTTATGTAAAATACCTTTATATGTAATTAAGACGAGGTTAAAGACAAAATAAAGCATTTTCAAAAATTCAAACATGAGAGTAAAAAATCAATGAAAAGATATATGACACACAAACAAGCAAACAATTAAGCATGGGTTGCCTCTCACGAAGCGCTTTTCTTTATTTATGAGTCTTGTAGCTAGACTCGAAGCCGTGCCCCTACGTGACTTCATTGTCATCCTTCTTTTCTTCAACTAAGCCTTCCTCATAAGGTTGTAGACGTTGTATGCTCACCGTGAATTCTCTTCCAACATCGTCTATTATAATAACGGTTTTATTTTTTAGATTAGTTTCTTTCACCGTATAAGGTCCAAACCATCTTGGCTTATTCCTTCCCCATAATGCCTTTATTCTTGATTTATACAAAAGCACCTTTTCTCCATTCAAAAATTCCTTAGGGTTCTTTTGATTTTGTGGTATTGTGGTATAGTTATTTCCTAACTTTTTATCACGTTTCCACAATGTCGCATTTAACCCTTGAACCATGAATTCTCTAGTCCCTTTTTCCCATTCAGCCATTTTCTTCTTAACGGCATTATTGGAGACCTACGAATTCTTATCTTTTACCTTCTCCATAATCTTCAAAGGATATCTCAGAACAATAGGTATCCTAACTTGTCCTTTTCCACTTTTGAGTATCATAATCCCTTCACCGCATTTGATGGTTGCCTTGGCGGTGGTCAGGAAAGGTGTTCCCAGGATTAATGGCAGGTTTTTATCTTCCTCAATGTCTAGAATTGCGAAGTCTACCGGATAAACAATATTGGCAACCTCAATTAAGACATCCTCCGCTATTCCTATGGGATAAACATACGAATGATTTGCTAAGGAAAGTCTAAGATTGGTCTTGGTCGGTTCCTCCTTAGTCAATTTATTATAGACTGACAGCGGCATTATGTTTACATCGGATCCCTGGTCGGCCAAGGCATTTAGGTTCTCAAAGTTACCTATGCTACATGGAATTACAAAGTTCCCAGAGATCTCTTGCTTCTTAGTTACTGGATTTCTCAGAATCGACTCGTACATAGGTCTAATAGGCATGGTGTCATATTCTTCCTCTCCTATTTCACCTAAGAGGGCTTTCCTAAGAACATCGTTGCACCTAAAGTTTTTCACTTGGTTAACGATTGTTTTCTTATTGATCTCATGCTTAAGGTAATGCTTGATGAATTTGGGTTCATCATCAGTCCGAGCCTCATTCTTATCCTTATTATCCTTGCTGCTCTCAGGCTCCTTTTTCTCAACTGCTCCATCCTCATCGGAAGCAATGGAAATGGCGTTAACAGGCAAAGTGGGGGTGGCGTGCTCATCGTTCCTCACTAGCACTTTCTCGGGAATCTTCGTCTTAGTGTACTCTTTCACTAAGTCCATCATCTCCGCCATTTTGGCTTGCATCTCCTCCCTTTGCCTATAGACCTCCTTCTCAAATTTTGCTAATCTCTCCGTATGGGCTGCCATATACTCCCTCATTTGTTCCTTAAAGCTTGGTGAGAGTGGTATTGGGGAAGTAGAACGGAAGCTCCGTTCGAGATTGAGATTTTGTTCACGACTCGGGGATTCAGAGAAGGGTGTTGGGTGATTGGAGGAACTGGTGGAGTTAACTATTCCTCGAGGGGTTCGTTCAGAGGCTCTTTTCCTTTCCATGAGATAGTCAATCCTTCTTTCGAGAGCACTCATTTGCTCTTCAGTGATGTTGGGAGACCCATGAGGAGTTGATAAGGCATTAACCACCTTAACGAGGGCTTCAGGGGATTCATTCCAGTGTTCGTGGCTTTGATCAGCAAGCTCTTCTATAATATCCCATGAGTCCTTAGCGTTGAAGTCGCTAAGCCTTCCACCGGCGGCTTGATCAATGGACCGCCTTATGATGAAATCGGTATGGTCATAGAAGATTTGGACTTGAAGCCAAAGATATATTCCATGGTGAGGGACTATATGGAGTAAGTCCTTAAATCGAGTCCATGCCTCATAGAAAGATTCGCCTTGATGTTGTTGAAACGTCAAGATGTCTCGTCTAAGTTTAGCGGTCCTTTTCGGTGGGAAAAATTGAGCAAGGAAACGAGAGGTGAGATCATCCCATCTTGAGATGGATCCGGCGGGAAGTCGCTCAAGCCAATTACTAGCTTGGTCCCGTAGAGAGAATTGGAAGAGACGCAGGCGCGTGGTCTCCCGAGTAGTAGCATCGAGGTCGATAGAATCGACGATTTTAAGGAAATCCTTAAGATGCTGATAAGGATCTTCGGAACGAAGTCCATGAAATGCACATCCGTTTTGCACCAACCGGATGGTGCCGGATCGAAGGGCCGTAGTTTGGGCTTGGTCGGGAAGCTCAATGGTATTTCTATAACCTAGGTGGCTTGGTCTTGAGTAATCACCAAGAGTACGGGCTCTTGGCGGGTCATTTTGGTGGTAGGTTGATGAATGGTGGTGGGTTATCACCTTCCATGATGAAAAGTGATGGGGTTACGAACAAAGGTCACGAAGAAGGGGGATAGACTCTGAGAAAGCTAAAAATGAGAAAAAAATTTACTTGATAGGAATCAAGCAAAGAAACCTAAACGAGGTGGACTACTAACTAGCTATTCTATTCCCCGGCAGCGGCGCCAAAAACTTGATAACGCTACACGCGTCGTTCGGGGTCAAAGGAACTTCCTTTTCTTCGAGCAAGTTTTATAACACCCTAAGCAGTGAACCTAATCGTTGTAGTGTAGTATTAGGGTAAGCCACTGGTATTGATATCGTTCTCTAGGGGAATAGGAATGCTAGTGAGAAGTTACTATGCTAAGGTTGGGGTTGAGGAAGATTATTTTTTTATCTTTTTTTATGTTTTTTGGAAATGGAAAGGTACGAATATCGGGGTTTGAGTTTGGGGGTTTTGGTATTTCTACCGATTACTTCTACTTATCTAATTATCTAAACTAATGGTGAGGATAGTCTATGTCTATTGTTGTGTGCTCGTATGATAGTTAAAGATGTGTTTACCTAGAGGCTACTACTCCCTAGTTATCTCCTATTGATGGTTGAATTGTCATGTCCTTATTCTTAACGCGTTGTGTTTTCTAAGGTCGTAAGGTGTGCATTCCCTAACTCTTTGAAGTCACCTTTAAGTGTAGTAAACGAGATCCACTAAGTCATTCATAAACTAACTTTGAGGTTATCTTTGGGTTTAGTAAACGAAATCCACTAAGTCATTCATAAACTATCAAAGATTTATCAAGTATTAAACACATTGATAGCCTAGTCCCACTCCTAAGCCAATTACAATTAAGATAAGATACAACCTAACAATAATTAACAACTAGGTTTCATATATCTAAGCAAACACATAAGTAATTTAGCCGGACATGGTAAACATGCAAGCATACACACAATCAATCAAACATAGGATAGACATAATGATAAATTGAATATATGGATTAAGATATAATCAACAAACCATTACAAGATGTTTTTGGAGTGATTGAAACCTTCAAAGTTGCTGGAAAAACACCTATCTAAGCCCTGGAATCGGAGTTAGGGTTTAGAGCCTACAAAAAATGAAGTTATAATGTTCTATTTATAGGCAGATTTTATGTCGGCAAAGGGTGATGGCGTCACACTTATAGAGTGACGGCATCATGACCATTTTTCCACCAAACTGTAGATTTTCTCGTTCCGGTCGCGTGGGCTTTTGAATCACCTAAATCCGAGTTCGTATGCAAAAGTTATGGCCAAAACAGTATCAGCTACTTCGCGCGCATGTTGCAGCTTGTGACGGCGTAACCTTATGGCTCTGACGCCGTCGGCTTCATCTTCTGACGCCGTCGGGATCAAATCTAGGCCGTCTGAGTTGCGACGGCCTACTCTTTTAAAGCCTGACACCGTCACTTGAAAATAAGAAATTTGGCTTCTGTGCCGTCACAAAATGCTCCGACAGCGTCGCAGTTAAGCAGTGACGCCGTCACCTTGTATTTCAGCAGCTTGAGTGTCTCGATTCTTGACTTTGGCCATTTTCTTCGTATATCCGCGCCTTTTCGTCCAAATAAGTGCCATTACAGCAATTTGCCTTCAAGAGACCTAAAAAGTGAAAAAGAACGATATTAAGTAATAACGGATACAAAAGTGATCAAATAAGGGCTTAAATGACCCCTCAAAAAGGTACATTTTAAAACCTTATCAACCGGCCAGCTTTCCATTGAGAGATTGGACTTCCTTCAAAGTGCGCGGTGAAGGAAGTTCGATGACAACCTTAGTCTTTTCTGGACACGGTTTTATACCATCAGGTTCTATCAGGTATCCAAGGAACATGCCTTCTGTAGCGCCGAAGGTGCATTTTTTAGGATTTAGCTTCATGTTGATCTCTTTAAGTGTCCTGAATGTTTCCTCTATGTCGCGCACCAATTCCTCTTCAGTATGGCTTTTTATGACCAGGTCATCGACGTAAACCTCTAGGTTGCGGCCAACCTGTTTTTTGAACGCACTATCTACTAGCCGTTGATAGGTGGCGCCTGCGTTCTTCAAGCCAAAGGGCATTTTGGTGTAGCAGTAGACGCCTTGGCTTGTATGAAAAGCCGTTTTTTCCTCGTCTTCCTTAGCCATATGGATTTGGTGGTATCCTTAGCCACACAAAGATTCTACCTTCCAGTCTATCTCCGGTAGTGGGTAGCAATTTTGTGGACATGCTTTGTTAAGATCAGTGAAGTCCACGCACATCCGCCAGCTACCATCGCTCTTCTTTACCATAACTGGGTTGGAAAGCCAGTCATGGTAGTAGACTTCCAGCATGATTCCTGCCTCCACTAGCTTGTGTACCTCTGCCAGAATTGCTTACGCGCGCTCCGGAGCCTGGCCGCGCTTCTTCTGGCGTATTGGTGAGTATCCTTGTCGGATTCTCAGCTTATGTTCTGTGATTGAACGTGGTACCCCAGTCATGTGTTTTGGCTCCCATGCAAAGATGTCCAGGTTCTTTTGCAAGAGTGCGCACACTGCTGCTTTGCCGTTGTCCGACAGTGACCCTCCTATCGATATTTCCTGTTCGGGGTAATCGGAATGAATTGCTACCTTCAGATTTGGAGTTTTGGTCGCGCACTGTTCTGTAATGGATGCCGTTTCGCATGTGACCGCGTTGCATTCTATAGGTGGTACAGCAGCATTGTAGAGGGTAACAACACCTCCTTCCATTGGAAATTTAAGCATCCCGTGTGCTGTAGACGGTACTGCGCGTATGGCTGATATCCCCGGTCGTCCGATAATGCCATTGTATGGCGAGGGGGGGTTTGATCACCATAAAATCCATCCAGGCTGTTGTGGAGTGGTCGTTATTACCTACTCTAACTAGTAGTCGTAATTGCCCCATAGGCCATATCTTTTCTCCTGTGAAACCAGTCAGCGCTGTCGTGACCGGGCTCAACTGACTGCGTATCTCCGGGCGCTGTTGTTTGAAGCAGTGTTCGTACATTTTGTCTGCAGATGCTCCACCATCAACATACATGCGGTGGATGTCGTGACCCCCCGCATTAATTTCGATGATGAGCGGCTCTACCACTGCGTTGTTCGTAGTTAAGGTAGGGAAAGTGATTGCACTTCCATGGGAAAACTTCTGGCTGACCTTTTGCCTAGTTACTCGCTGCCATGATTGTATCATGTAAATGGTGTCAGCCTTATCTTTAGGTCCCTCCTTCTTATTCCCAGTGTTTTGTCTATCTTTCCCTTCTTTGATGTTCTTGACCAAATGGTCCAGTCTACCCTCCTTGACTAGTTTGTCGATGAGCTGGCGTAGCTGGACACATTCATTAATAGTGTGGCCCTTCTGTCCGTGATAGTCGCAGTACCCACTTCCTACGCGCCGATCCTTTGGGGTGCGCATTGGTGGAGGTCTTGGGAAATTTGCGCCTTCTGTTGCGAGTATCTCCTTTGGAGTCTTTGTCAGCGGGATATACTTGTCATTGTCACGCCCACTCCCCTGGTTGCGATAATTCCTGTTACGGTTACTACTCCGGTCGGTGGATTGTCTCCCAGGTTGTTCCTGTAACCGGTAGTTCGAGTAGCTTCTCTTGCTATCCGCCGTGGCGGCCTCTCCTTGGACGAAGGACCGTGTGCGTTTCATGAGCTCATCAAAGGATTGGGGAATCTTGTCATTCAACCTTTTGATAAGTTCTGGGTTGTTGATCCCATTCATGAACCCTGAGATTTTGAGCACCTCGGGACATGCTTTAACTTGTATGCATTCATCCTTGAAGCGCTCCATAGAAGCGCTTGTAGATTCCCCTTGGCGCTGTTTGACCCTGGCGAGTTCAACGGGGTTTTTAGCACACTTTTTCCGTTGAGTAAAGTTTAGGCGGAACGCCTTTCTCAATTCTTCAAAACCATTGATGCTTCTGCGTGGAAGCTTGCTGAACCAGTTCCGCGCATTTCCTACTAGTGTGGAGTTGAACATGTGGCACCATACAGGCTGTGGCCAGTTTTCAATTGTAGCGGCTGATTCAAAAATTTTTAGGTGATCATCAGGATCACCTGTTCCGTCATAGGTTTTTACGTTGGCGGGCATGCGCCTCCTTTTGTTCTCTGAGAAATCACTGATGCGTCGAGTGAATGCATCCACCTTTTGACGGTGCCACGGGAGGGATATATCTTCATCCTCCTGGTTATTATATTTGTTTCTGGACTTCCAGTGTCCAGTTTCGCTATCCTCGTTGTCCGAGGAATTACCAGAGGACAGACTTTCCCTTTTTTGACGTTTACGCCGGCTGTCCTCAGAATCTGCACTTGAAGGGCTTTCACTTGGGGAGTGTCGTCACCCAATTCTGTCCTGAACTCTGCGGCTGCCAAGTCTGGTGTGGACATTGGTACGCCGTTCATCATCCTCGCTTCCTTCCAGATGCTGCGAGTGAGATGTCTCATCATCCTCAACTCTCCTCCCAATCCTTTTAAACACTGGGGGTCGGCGGCTATCCCTTCCGCGCTTCACCTTCTGACGGCGCGGTGGGGACGTTTCGTACACTGAGTCGAAATTGAGTCGAGCATGTAGGCTTCGACTCGACCTCTTTTTTGCTTCTTCTTGCATGAGAGCTGCCAAGGTTTCATAATTTTGAGATACAAAATCCCCTGGTGCAAGTTCCGGTGCGACCCCTTCTAGAGTGAGGGTGTTTGCTTCTACTACCGGGCCCTTGTTTCTGTCAGGTGCGTCCGGTGCCTTCGAGAGATCAGTTTCCAATACTGATTGAAGGGGAGTAGCAAAAACGGTGCGCAGTGGATCTCCTGCACTGGTGGTCGTGGTAGTTGCCTGGGTTGTCCCCGAGCGTTGCTCCACTGTAGGGAAGACCAGGTCTGGGCCTAACCCTTGATTTTTAGCGACACTGGTTGTCCCAGAGGTCTGCTTAGAAGCTGATCCGCTTTGCAGCTTCTTTCCGGTAAGGTCTGATTGCGATCGCTGATTTCCGTGCTTTGTCATTCTAGTTCTTAGTGATGGGTCCCACGGATAGCGCCACTTGTTGATACAAAAGTTGGGCGTTCCTTGTTTGGGGCTCCGGCTCTCGTACCAATTGAGTCTTGATTCTTGAGACCTGCGCACTAAGTAACAGAAAACACCGTTAGGCTTATCGTGGGATTGTCTCCCACGATTATCCTCCGGCGTGAGAGTAAGTAATCGGTTTAGGGTTAAAGGAGAGTTAGGGTTTGTAGATCATACCTTTAACGAGGGATAGGATTCCCTTTATATACACACGGAATCCTTGTTGGTTCCGTGTTCCCCAACCTTCGGCGTATCCCACCTAAGTCGGTTGGGAAATGATTATCTCCTTAATTAGGAGATATCCGATATCGTTTTCCATAAATAACATTGGGCTTGGGCCTTCGTGGGCCCAAACACTTATCGGCATAGCCTAGTTCGTGTTGGGCTTATTAATATCGGGCTTTGGTCGGGTTCGTGACCCGAATATAGACTATACGTCATCAAGCCTCTTTGGCCACACTTAAACAGCATAAACTACATGACTTAAACACACTTAAGTCATGACTACTACTTGACCTAATAAACAAGAACTAAAATGAAATACATAAACTTGAGGACGAGTACTCGTTATTGCTTTTAATCCCTTAGCTACGTTGAGTTAACTTCCAAGCCATGAATCTTCCAAATCTTCCTCATCCTCTCCACTCGAGGATTATTCTTGAAAAGAATTGTGATTAACTTCAACCGAACTACTTCAGCAATAGTTTCACACATCTTGTTTACACTTCGATCACATTTAGCATATAAACGGTTATTACTCTCTTCCCAAATAAAGTAAGATGACGTTCAATTACCAGCCTACCCACGATACTCGTCACTGATTTAGAATTTGAAATGGCTTCAATCCATGCCACTATATCATCCCATCTTGAGCCGAGAAGGAGCATTAAAAAAAATGCTCGTCAGTATCGGGTTGCAACTTACATAATAGACAATGAAGCATGTTTAAGTCGACAAAATCCCCACATCCCATTGCTTCAATTTGTCTTGAGTCTTTAGTTTCCTCTTCATGACCAACCACATATGAAAGGCGTGACGAGGAATACTAAAAGAGGACCACACAATTCGAAACCAAGGCACAACAGGTCACCTGGTCCTAATAGCATCCCATACTGTCTGAACAGCAAACTCACATAAAGAACCATCAGTAGCCTTCCAAAACAGTTTGTCTTGCTTGTTTTCATCAATATTGGGGGGCATGATCTAATTAAGAACGGGAAAGGAATCATACAATGCAATGTGCCATTTCCACATGTCGTTTTCCACAATGTCCACCACCTTTGCGTCACGATAAAAATCCACATTCATATATATTCCTATTTGACACATGTAAAGCCAAATGAGTATGCATTGCCTAGCTAAGTATCAAACCAAGCCGAGGCACTCTTGAGGACGTAAATATTTACGTATTTGGAGAATTTTTCGCCACCCCCGACTGATATTAGCATGCATACTAATATCCCAAAAATTACGACCTTTTAACTTGTACGAATGAATCCACTTCACCCACATGGATTCTTTGAAAGTAATAATATTCCAAACATGAGTGGACATTAGGGCAATATTAAAAGACTCAAGTCTTGTAATACTAAGACCACCTTCTTGTTTAGGCACACATAGTGATTCCCAAGAAACTTTTGCCTTTCCTCTCTTCATCTGTGACTTACATCTGTGGTGATGGGTAGTTAAGAAAACATGTGCTTTAGTATACCTCGTTTTTTTTTTTTTTTTTTTTTTTTTTTTTTTTTTTTTTTTTTTAAAGAAAAAAAAAAGGTAACCTCATTTTCAAAATGAAAATTTTCTACTTGACTAATAATATCTTTGGATGAGTGAGTTGCTCATGTAGCGGTTTGCTTATTAGTCGCGGATGAGCTTTAGTATTGAAAACATCAGGGTTCATTTTTATTAGTATAATTTCAGCTCTTTCTTCAATCTACAATATTGTTTGACTGTAGAAGTGGCCTTTGTTGTTATTGGTAATTGGTCTTAGTTTAATCATTCTTATCCAAATTAAAGCTAAAACTGTCAATCTACGGTTCTACACTTGGATTTCCCTCCCAACTTCTGAAAGATTGGAGTGTAAATTGATAGATAAACATTATCCAATTTACTCGAGCAATGAGTCTTTCTTGATAGCAATTGATAAACATTTTGGTATGTTGTGGCATCGACACACATAACATCTGCAATCCACACTCATTCATGCTAAATAATTTCTCACATGAAGCGAACAAAATTTCTTATCATACACAATTATTAGCATAGAACATAACTTTTTTTTAGGAGACACGTTATGAAAATCGGAAATGATCTTTTTACGGATTATTAATTCATGTTAAATGACGAACTACTCTCTTTTAGCTTTTCTTTTGAGCCATCAGTCCCACATTGGACAAAATATAAAATTTTGCATGTTTATATTGGCTATTGTGCACAACTTGTAATATATTGGTCATAGTATTAAGTTGTTGCATATGATATCTTATTATGGTCATGAGTTAACGTAGTTCATATTTTAAGCGTATTTTCTATAATGGGCATACTTTCAAAAAACATAATGCGAAATGTGTCAAATGGTTCGAATGTCTCAAAATGTACAAATGTAATCCAATATGTTTAGAATGCATATATCTAGTAAAATGTATTGCTAACCTAATGTAACATTTATTGTGTTGATCTTCATTCTCGAAGAGATATACGTTGTTGCTTCATGTTTTTTTGTAGGTATTGTTCGATGTGGCATTTCGGATCCTTATAATGGAATCGTCATCGTAAAAAATCTGTTAAAAATGTATACATCAAATGATTTTGTAGTACGCTTTAACTAAAGGATTTTGATTATACAATGTGTGCAATGTACCTCAATTGGATTGTTTTTAAGCTCATGTAATTTTATTCCTTTTTCTTCGTATGAGTTCTCATCGCCATCGTGTTTTTTGACGTGTTACTTTTGCTCCAACTTCGGTACCTGTTATTTTTTTTCTTTTTTTGCGCCTGGTTATATTGATATAGAATGAATAATTTATGAATAAAGTCCGAACATTAGGTTATGGTTGCAAAATATTATTAACAAATTAAAGTGCCTGCATGTTTTTACCTGTTGGATTAAAGATAGGAAATCTTAAGTATACATATTTTTGTTTATGTTTTTACTTGTTGGATTAAAGATAGGAAATCTTAAGTATATATGTTTTTGTGTATTTATACAATTCTCACATAGTTATAAAATCCCATAAGTGAGAATTTTGTGAAAGTTTTGTGCGCACACGGCGTATATGAAACACAAAGAATTAACTATCAGATATATAGAATTCATCAAAAAACACTAATGAGTGTACGGATTTTGTATGTATTGTATGATTTTGTATAAAGTTTTTAATTATTTCATATGATTCAATCGATTTCATTTAAACTTTACATAGTAATCCTTATTACGTTAGATGGTTGAACACATCCACATTTGTGCAAAGCAATAAAAGATAAGTAACAAACTTTGGATATATTGCAGTGTAGGCATTACATCTGGAAAATCAGTTACACAATAAAATATACTCCTTTGTAAAAAGATATGGACTATGCAACTACAGTACCCGATTTGTCACAAACAAAGCCCCATTGAAATGACAAAAAAGATACTGTATAAATAACAATGTACCTAGCAAAAAAATGACTTCAAGTGATTATGGGAAATCCATCCATCTGTAGCTCCATCTCCACCATCTTTGATAATTTCCTGAACAAGTTATTACAGGGTCATTCGTCTGGAACAAATGTCCATATTCATTTGTAATCGGGAAAAAAATACCACAAACACAAACATTACAAATGATGAAAAGTTCCGACCTATGAACACTTCTCTGAACATGGCATTAACTTACCCAAAAAATGAAATTTACAATTAACGTCAAACAAAAATTCCGATAATTCCGATATTATGATCCGATAAATTATTTCAAGGAAACTGCTCAGAAGTAAGAAAATAACATAAATTATCTCAAACCATTAAAATAACATAAAACGTTGAGCTGTAGTTTACACATTACCAATTGTAAATAAGGATGATTCAAGATATATGTGAAGTGAACTCCTTTTGTGGTATACGGAAATCACAATTTTATTTTTATACCCACACGGAAGAGAGTTTTTAGCATTTTAAGTTTATAACATGGTTAAAATTATCATGTAATGGGTTCTTTCCTGCAATATATTTGATTGAAGGTTAATCAACAATGCATGCATAAGCTAATAACCCATTTTAGTAACAAAATGGTTATGCTGTTTATATTAGTGTACTCTAAAACACCTCTTAAGAACAAAATGATAAACTTAACTTGATTAATACCCACCCGACCTGGCTCATTGTGCATTAAAAACAAAAAAGGTTATGTTGTTAAAACAATAAACAAAACTTAATTAATACCCACCCAACCTGCTCATTGTGCATTAAAATGACTATTTTTAGCATGACATGTTTGACCCGTTACATACCCCCCCCGACCTCATTGTGCCACATCCAAAATTAACCCAAGTTTGAGGGGATAACACTATGTGTTTGTGATGATATTTGTTTATTTTTCTGCATAAAAGATCATACTTTATAGTTCCGAATAACATGAAAAATAAGTATCTTACCTGTGATAGTTTGGACCATTAACTTCAATAGCCAATGAAAATTAAGTGATCTTTATAGAGCTCTTAATAAAGCGTATAGGAAGCATGATGGTTTCTCCAACACGGGGCTACCTGATAATAATTAGAAACTATGTGAATCAAGCAGTAACTAATAAATTGTATAAGATTTACCAATGGGCATTTAGCCTAGTGGTATATGAATGGCCTCTTAACAAAGAGGTTTTAGGTTCAAGCTTTAGCTAAGACATGTGTAGCAAAAAAAAAACCATTGCACAAAACTTGAGACCTTAACGGTTATTCGAACTCCGAAACACATTTTCCAAACTCAGTTGCCACAATGTTTCTACTTTTAAGATACCAAAATATATATAAATATAAATAAAATGCAAAATATAAGAGTACCATGCAGATACATGGTCACATACCTGACAAGTAGTGATAAAATGCAAAATATAAGGTTATTCTTGTGTGTTCAACCAATAATATCCTTAACAAAAGAAATTGCAGAATCCACTCTATAGGAATTTTGCATTTTTTAAGATATATTAAATGTTTTGCAATATAATAAAAGAATGAATAAACTACCGATTGTTTCCATCGAAAGAGGATGCCGACATAACCCCTGGTATCTTTGGATACCAGTGGATATCAAAGTTCCAATTGGTTCCGGCTGGAAGTTCCGTGACAATCTGCATAGGTTTTTCATCGGGTAACTCAGATCCTTAGCAACCAAAATAAGTACAGTAAGTTCGAAAGTAAAACCATCAGCCTAAAACAGCTATGACGGACCTAAGCTGAATTAGTGTCCTAGCATATAGTGCGGTTGTCTTTGGCACAGGTAAGCAAATAGGAGCTTTAGGACACCAGGACATTGCAACAACACCTGGTTAATTGGGTTGTTAAAATTAATGTGTTATACATGTAAAAATTGATTGAAGAGTGACATCATTAATAGCAGATGATCAAGCAATAAATAATTACCATCATACATTTAGTGTGACCTACCAACTCCCGCAGTGGAGTCATGTGTTCCACATATCCCATATCTGCATGATCAATAGATACGTAAATTAAATAAGTAACATATTTATGAAAAGACATGTATATAGCAAATATTTCAGTACCCTCAAAGAAGGTGAATTGTCATCGTCTGAAGCAACAATAAGTTGTGTGGCCATATCAGGATGCAACTGCAAGACAGAGCATCGCCTTCTAACTGAATATGAGAAACTGTGAATCGAAAATTCTTGCCGAATAGGTTAAAAGTTCAAGTATCCATCACAAAGTCATAACACCAGATTCCAGAAACATACCTTATAATCGGTTTTTGCTTCCTCAGGTCCCAAACCACTATGACAACAGAAATAACGTACGATTAGTTTTTCTACATTATATTAGCTAAGCAGTAATCTCTGTTTCCATTCATACAAGTTGTTCCATTTGTAGAAGTGGATACCAAGATAGGTTGAACCTTCTTATTCCATGATAAAAATTATATTTCACCTTGGGTAGCAGATTCACTGCCCTGCAGAGAGAAGGTTATAACACTGCCCTCCAGAGAGAAGTTTATAACACTGAGCATAAATCTTAATACACAGCATGTCTTTGAAGTATTTTACTTCAACCGACATTATGTTTAAACTTGCAACGGGGCTATCACAAGGACTGTGCAAGGCTGTTCCATTTGGTCCCTCAAGTGGAGAGTCGAACTTAGAGGCATTAGGAATCTGCCACACGTCATTAGTAATTCAGTTTACCTTGGTTCTATTTATGCTAAAATACAATTCTGTAAACTATCCTAACATGAAAATAGCCATTTGAAAACTCATTTTGCTCTAGCCAGGACTTGAACTTAGAAGCATAGGACCTAAACATCCATCTGACGCATCCTTTTATATATCTTTAATGCTATTTATCCTTAAACAAAGACTTTGTAAATCCTCCTAATACAACATCATCCACTTGTACTAATATATAAACATATAATTATTATCATATTTAATTCTTCTTTCATTGTACGATTAGAAAATTTGACCTTTTGAGATGTTTAGACTTTAGAAGTGAAGATGAGTACAATAATTAGTATATGTATAACTATGGTTTTGGCTTAGCGCTCAAAATAATTTCTCCAAGATTCATGTTTGTGTTGAATAATCCATGCCATGTAACTTGATCTCTGGTCTAATAGTATGCAAACTCTAATAGTAGCTTTAGGGGGTGGTACGGGTCAATTATTAGAATTGGTTATCTCCTTATTCCTTTTTTATATAAGTTGTTTTGATAAGCAACCATGCTTACGTTAAAAAGGCTATAAGTAATCCCAAACAGTCTTGAATCTACTTGTATGTTGTTTCAAAATGCGACTACAACACAATTTGCATATGGTCACACTAATGCTTAAAATAAAATATATAAATTAGTTACGAGTTCATTATAATATTTGTAATGCTTTCACAATCATCTTGATGATCCCATTCATTAAAACTCCCTCCTTTACGTTGAAATCAACTAACTTAGATCGCCACAAGAACGATACACCAGCTTTATCAGTTATATCAAAATTTCCGACATTAGCATCATTATCATTAAAGTAAGCATTATTTTTATCAGTATCATACCTCCTTAACACAAACCCTTCAACCCACTATAGTAATTAGTAAATCAAACACAAAGTAAGAATTTAACAAAAAAAAAAAGAACCATCGTCATCATATATATACAAAGTTAAAAGGGTAATAAACTTAGCTAATTAATAAAATTTAAAATTCAATGTAATCACCTGTATGAGATTGATCTGGTTTTGAGAACATAAGGACGTTCGCACCCATTGTTGTTTTGACCCGTGGAAGACCTCATAGAAATCGGAATATAATCAAACATTGAAGAATTTTGGAACCTTAATTAATCCACTAAATCAAAAACTAAAGCTTGATATTAGGATTTTTTTTCTTTGTAGGGTATTTTTGTTGTGTGGAGGCGATCAGAAAAAAAGGGGTCAGGGTTTTTAGCGTTCTCCTTTTTTCAGTGAGATTTGTAAGGGACGGAGATGATTTCCACTCCGGTTTTTTTTTAATTACATTTTTAGTCTACAATTATAAAAAAACTAGTTGCTTAACCTGCCCAATGGGCGGGCTACTTTCATAATATTCGTTAGTAAAAACAGTTACGATGAGGGATGATATCCATTACACAAACATGTTACGATGCAATTGATTGCCATCTTAGGATGCAATTGATTGCCATCTTATAAAAGAAATTACACAAACATGTTACGATGAGGGATGATATCCATCAAGAAACTGTAAAAGATGGTAGCACTGATGAGGACTCAATGAGTCCATGCCACTTGCAAGAGGAACCATCCATATAAGATAATAAGGTTAGTGTTACCATCTTTTACATTTAGTCAAAATCCATCAAAAATTTTTTATGAGTTATAAGAAGTCCAGAAATTGGTTCAGCATTTCCAAACATATTGTGTAATATACATTGAATACACACTTAATTCAGTTGTACATAAACAAAAGACATAATGTATTTAAGTAATCACACTTTTATTCGTGTAAAGTATATTTGCGAACTTAATTCTTTTATAATACATTAAGCACAATTTTCATTGTGGTCATTCATAGATTGATTATCTAAGAGCACTGTATAGAATGATTGTTTAAAAAATATATGATGAAATCACTATAGTCGGTTTTCATTGTACATAAACATATAGTATTACCCAGCCACTCTAAACTAATGAGCTTCAACATGGCATATGAATCATTAGGGACTCAACTCAAATCGCAATGTCAAATAGACAAACACTCTAGACTGAATTCGTTAACATTGGTTCATTACATATTTCAAAATTTAGTTGACTCCTTAATAATTTTTCAACTATTGCCAAACACTATTTTCTAATTTTTCAATCCAAAACACGCTCATGATCAAATAATAATTTTTTTTGCAACCAATCCATTGGCCATAACCCAAGCTACTAATTTTGCTACATTAATTAACAGTTATGAGCTAAATTTCACCTTGAGATATATATCGCTGGCGCGGTACATTCCATCATCCATTGCCCTTGCATAATCAGGGACAGTAGCAGCCATAGAATGGAACTTTTTATGTATTTAAAAAAAATCTTGTACCTTCGACTTGATCATTAACAAACAAATGAAAAACTTGACCAAGTGATTTCACATGGATTGTTTTTTGAGACGCATCTTTAAGGAAGGGCTTGTCACCTTTGATGCGAGTGCTGCAAGATAAGCATAATGAAAGCCTTACAATAAAACAACTTGCCATTAGAATTTTAAATAAAGAGATTATCGGCCCGAAACACTTTTGTCAAAAATTGGATCTCACTTCACCTGATTCATTTGATTGTACCTATTTGACAGGCAAATAGAAATATAATATAACCCAAATCAACTCATTCTTGAATCAAGAGAACCGAAATTGCCACCTATGCTCCTATTTAAAAGTCTTAGCAGAAACTATTCATACCTTTTTGAATACCATAAATAATCACTTTGATCAGTTGTCGTATTAATCTGTTCCAATAACCCTCATCTGTTAAACGCATCATTACTTGATATCCCTATGGCTTCACGAATGTAACTCTAGTCTAATGAAATTGCCTTTGAATCACCTGCAGGTACGAACCTTCGGACGGTAGCCATAGAGTTAATTTGTCAAAAGTTAATATATTAACTACTTGACACATTAAGAAAAAAAGAATCCACAAATAAGTTTTTCGTTGCTGTACAATTTAAAAAAAAAAAAAAAACCATACGACACCAAATTTGAAACGCGCTAGGATTGACCAAAAAAGTCAAACACACCTTTGTAGTGTTGTACACAACATTTCTGCAGTCGGGCAAAATGCTAACAGACCAAGCAGGTTAGTGATAAGATTTCCGGTTATATCATACAGTTGCATCATGTTGCGTATCAATATTCGCCAAAAAAGCAGCACATGTTGATGAAGTTTTATACACAACCGCCTCAACCAAACATCTTATTAAACCGTAAATTTATGTTAGTTCAATACTGATAAATAAAGGAGGAACAAACACATCACCTCTACATTGTAATCAAGTGAAGTGTTTTTTGGAACGGTTGCCACCAATGCCTCTTCACAAAGCTTTATAGCCCTATGTAAATCTTTTAAATGATCCCACTTAGGTTGTCGAGGCACTGCTGCATCATAATTGTCGAATGATATATTGTAAATCCAAACATGCTTAAAATTTGTTAAAAAGACTCATGCTTAGAAAAATTATACCATATTCATCAAGCGGAGCATCAAAAACATAACTTGCTGAAATAAATGGTCCACCAGTAGTGCGACCAAAATTACTCCACCATGATACTGCAAAAGACCAGCATCTGAATTAACTTGAGACGTATAAGGTGTTAGTTTACATATATTATGTATATATCCTCAATATTCCATATACTTACCATATAATAGTTTTGAAACATTCCACCTATCTGGTAGAAATGTGCAACTGCAAATGCAAGGTCTTCCGCTGGTCTATAAGGGACTGCCCCAACAAATGAAAAATACCATCCAGTCCAATTCTCAGTCCACATTGCGGGCTTGTTTTTAGAATTTGGAGTAAACCCATCACAGTAGAATCCATTGTAAATGTTTATCTGCATTCATAATTTATAAAGGAACATGTATTTAAACTTTTAGACTGTCAAGAAATTAAGTAAATTTTTCTATGTTCTTTGATTACTGTTACCATTGAATCAGGAGCATCTCGTTGCTAACACATCACCCATGGTACGCCTGTATTTAAGGATGTCGCCATACTCGCCACCCATTGGATGTACTTTTGTGCAGCGGGACCATAATCGTTCTCAATGTTAGCGTATTTGTTCTCAATCTATCATTAAGATTCACACACAAAAACAGAAAAAAAAAACTTACATATGTAAAATGTAAAAATTTACAATAAGGATCATAATTCATTGGTACATAAACTAAACTGAGATAAGATTATTGGTCCACCTTGGGATGCATAAAGATTTTCGTGCTTTAACATGCTAACTATCTTGGCTGTAAAACGCTTCATTTCGGCCTAAAATATATGCATTTGGTTAAGGAGTTGTTGACCAATCAAGGACATGTTTTATACAAAATTGCGGATATCTCAGATGGAGAGTGAATTGCGGATATCTTTTTCTGCAGCAAAAATTATAAACATTGACTGAAATTTTTAAATAAGCAGAAATTCATATAGTCAAACGGGCCTTTTTACCTTTGGTAAAAATATAGGAGTTCATCAATTTTGATTAAGAAACAATATTAACATAAATCATATTGTAATTTCAAAGGTTGAATGCTTCAAAACTGAATATAGAATTGAAGTGACTTTCAAGTTTCACCCATTTCGACTACACCGAATTTTTAACCTATTAGGTATTAATTTTATGGACAAAAAATTACCAGTTACGGCCACTATTACCTGCTGTAGATGTTCTCGTCGGCTCAACTCTTCTTGCAGCTTACAAAAATGAGGATACATTACCCCTACGCCAGAAGTTCATGCTCATAATCCAAGCTAATTTATTGCATCAGCACATTAATCCCATATGGCAAGACTATTAACACAAATTGACAACGAACAACCTGAAAAGTGAAAACAAAAAACAGGTCACCAGATAGGAAATGCTTATTTGGTGCCTTGGGTTAAACACCAAAACAATGGCTCATCATTTATAAGCTGAGATTTAATGTTAACCTATTCATAGGGGTTGTTTGGATTTGTGTTAAACGGCAACACAACTAGTCGTTCAAATTCTTGTTCCACAATGGTGCACACAATAACCGGAAATGTCAAGTTTTCATGCAATGTACATTTGGTAAATGAAATAACTGCAAGCAATCGAGTAGCATATTTAAAATTAATAAACAAATAAATAATTTTCAAACCAGCCAAACACCCCTAATGCCAACCTAAATCAACTGGATATCTAAAAATCCAACATATTAAAACAAACTTTTTACCATGTTATATCGAAGCAAATTATAACTTCGTCTTTTGCCATCGCCTCCAGTAACCAACTAATACAAACCAATCAGATCCACCTTCATACAGCACCTAGAAAAACCACATAACCGTTAAACAAAACCCAAATACTAAATATCAAATACATGTGTCTAAAAACGTAATGCTACCTAAGGCCCTTGTATTGGTAAAACGCGTACGGTGATGCAATAAATTGTTTGGCTTAGTTGCTCAGTACTCAAATGACGAGCAGCCGTCGTATGTATATGTGTTTGGGATAAGACCTGAAACAAAATCAATGCACAACGAATAAGCAACGTAATAAATGAACAATTTTCTTAATATGTGGCAGCCTGATGGTAATATTATTCAGTTGCTATGTCACTAAATACATAGTAGTTCATAAAGTGCCTTAATTGGTGATGTTATTGTTGCCTGAAAACGCCACCAGAATGTAATGTGTAGTGATGTTATCGTGATCACCTTTAATATGTAAATCAAACACAAAAAAATTAACCGAAAACAAACACAATCATTCATTCCAGTAAAAAAAATAAAATCAATCAAATTAACTGAAAACAATGTTCGAATTTATTGTTTTATCAAAGGTACTTGATGAACTTCGATTTTAATCTTTATTTATGATTTTGGATAACCAATCATGCACCTGCAAAAAGTAAATTAAAAAAACAATCAAATTAAAGAGATTGGTACACAATTTATTTGAAACTAAAGATGAATAACCTTGGTTAATGATGGATCAAAAGTTGTGCGATGAAGATGGAGATTAGGGTATTTGAATCCCCTTTTGCGTTCTTCAAGAGAATCCCTGATTTTTAGCAATAGAGACGCCCCAATTGATGTGTGTGAATAGTTTTGTTGATTTGATTTATGTGAGATTAGTGGTAATATGTGCGGAATGTTTTCTGATATTGTGTTTAGTGAGTTGCAAAGTGGTCAAATCAACAGCCATGTTTTATGAGTGACCCATGTTTTCTGATATTGTGTTTTGTGAGTGACCCATGTTTCAGGTTTATGAGTTATGTTTTTAACAATTTTTGATAAAAAGCCATTTGGCTTAGTGGTAACTTGTGTGGAATGCTTGCTGAAGATCCCATGTTCGAACCTTGGCAATGGCCTTTTTTTTATAGTTGGATATCGAACGCCTTGTCATCAATGACGTGGCATTAGTGACGTGGCAATGGTGAGTTGTCATGGTCTCCTCTATTATATAGTGTGGAGATAACATTGAAACCCATGTGTAATTCCATCTTTTTTTCTACATGCGGGTCTAAAAACGTTTTTTCGAAGTTTTTAGCCAAATTAGGAAATAATTAAGTTTAATTAATTGTTTTTCAAAATTCAAAAAGGAAAACAAATAAAAAATTATTATTACTAAATAAAGTATGTGTTGGAATTATATAACATGACTAATCATAAATATAAACAATAAACATCAAAGTAAGTGCGGAAGCGTATAGGAACATATAATGAATAATTAATTAACTAAAGAATAAAGTATGCGTACCTTTCTTGATTCTAGCCGAACAAGAATCAAATCCACAAACTAGCAATTAGGATGAACCCTAATTAGGGTTTATAGGATTATATGAATTACCCCTTACCGTTTTGTAATTCAATCCAAGATAATAACAAAAGTATGTTATTACTATGTTCTTGTACACACGTACTAAACCGAATTAAAGTAATGCTAGTTTTTATAAAACAAATAACTTGGTTTATAGGAAAAGAGTGGATCGACACTAAGATGTGGTGTACGATCGGTTTGGATCAAAGAAACACACAAAACTGTTTTAGGGTTTAGCTAATGAGCACAAGAGATGGAAAAATAAAACCCCTAGCCTTGTTTATATACCCAACTAAACTTGGTGAACAAGTTGAGGTTGTTTCCTTTTCTCTTTAGGCCGATCGGTGTAGGATTCCCCAAAGGGATTCCGGAACCTTCCCAACTTTTGCAATTTAGTCCTTTTCCATAAACATTTAACGACCGTTAATCCATTACATTAATTACATAACGTCCGTTAGTTATTTCGTTTAATAAATAAATAAATATAACATTTATATTTAATTATTAACTTTAAATTCTCATACGTAAAGTGTGCAATCCCATAGTCTCGAGTTCTTCCTAACTCACGTCTATTAATTTATTGTCCATAAAACCAACAGCTCCCACTTGGACATATCTTAATAGAGTGATCACATTCGGTTAGCGTCTAGCAACACTTCGATGCCTCTAGTACAACTCGAGCAAGGCTCCTGGAAAACCTTTTAATGATTTCTCATTATTATTATCCTTTTGTTTCTAATACCATGTTAAATAAAGATATGGAATTAAGTCATTCTTTATTCAACCATTCTGTTTCTCGTTATTAAGTGATTGAGCAAGATTACCAAATCTTCTGAACATATTCAGGGGAGAACTTTGGGTGTGGCCACACAAACATCTTGTCAACCCTACGAGGGGCCCAGCAGTATTAAACTCCAAATAAATTTGAAGGAACAAATTCTATCTTGACTACGAGAATAACCCACAAACTTTGCAACACTTCAGGAAACAACCCTTATGACTACCAGTTACGTATAGCGTTAAGGTGCCCCACAGAAGTGCACTACATTCATGACACTTATCTGGTATCTCAAGTCTGAGGATAACTATTCATAATTTACTTATAACAATATCCACAAAGTAAATTATGTAGTTGGGATAAGTCTTATATTCAATCCATTGAATATCATCTGAAATTGGTATGCATTCTCATCAATATACTTTCAAGTATATTCTACCATATCTCTCAGATTTGTCTTAGTTTAATGATACTCCCATATCATTAATCGACAACGGACGATTTAGAATAAATAAATTTATTCACGGATTAAACATGCAAATATAGGATACAATATATTATAAAATCAATCTTACCAAGTATTTGATTTATTATAACAATTGTTTAACATCCCTTATCCAAATACCAAATAGATCAATGCATGAAAATTCCAGTTGATGAATTATGCTTCAAGTAATGACAATCATACTTGTTGACAAGGCATGAATCAACCAACGTGATCTATCATAATTTTGAGAATACTTATTTCAAGAATTCAATTAATGAAGTCCTTGTATGTGTGCATTCAATAATCCACATAATAATTCATAAAGTGTGTGACATCCTCTATCACAAATTTATGACAATTTAAACTTTCAAACATTTCAAAGTTTAAAGTATTCTTATTCTTTTAATGTATAATGCAACTGTGCTCTTAGATAAGCACCACTAGTTCACATGGCCATTAACAAGGATGAAATCCTACCACAACTAGTATTGAGTGTCATCTCAATTAAACCAGCATCATTGTATACAAACAACAATATGCTTATTAAAACTCCGTAAACTTTAATATCTTATTGTGTAATGTTTGATGCTTTCCTAACTTTCAAGTTTAAAGCTGATGACAATTTGCACAACAATTGACATATTGTTCATCCATAGAATCTAGGAGCAATTCCAGGCTGAGGATGTAATTCTTTTAGAATAATCATTACACAAGTTATCTAATAACTTTTAATTAGATATCAATGTTGTCAAATCATCTATCATTCAAGAATGATACAACAATTTTGAATACACAACATGATGTATATGATGAATCTACAGGTCAAACTTAGATTTCATTCATGTTCTATCTTGTCAAAAGATATTTATCCATTTCCCAAATGATATATCATGTTTTATTAGAATCATTTATTTTACTGCTCATGTTTATTAACAATAAACATATATTTCAAGATTGTATGTTTTAATTTTTAAATCTTACAAGTGAAGTTTCATTCCAATCTAAGACTTAACATTTAACTTACAAGGAATGTTACTTCCTATATGTTATACAACATATAAGATTTAAAACCTTAACATAATACTCCCACTAGCTTTCAGGAATACTTAAAATTTATCTTATTTTAATTATAAATCGAAAATGGATTTAATAATTTAATATAAGAATAATTTCATAGATGCATGCATTTATCCATACATGAATTATTTGCACTTCGTACACTTTCAAAGATTATATGAATTCAAAAAACCTTTCAATTACTTACCGTCCTCGCTCAAGTAATTTCTCAAGAAAGAGTTTTGATATTCCATTGTCATATTTCATATTAATGAAAACAAGTATGACAATTATCATCTTTATATATTTAATGTGTCTTGAAAAGAATATTCAATCATAATTAATTGCTTAAGTATGATTAATAATCTTGTCATAAATTAAATATGTGTACAATATTTTGTTCATATGATTTCTACATAGATATTCAAACCACTAGGGTTTTTCATCTCTTTGAAGAAACTCATTTCCATTATTAAGATGAACCAAATTTCCAAAATTGATTATCTTTATGGACAGCATCTTTAACATTCATAGTATGAGTAATTTACCCAATTCAATATTTGGTAATCCATCATAATGATTATCAGGTTTACAATAATCCTGTAACTCATATTTCTCAGCATATAAGTCAAATATCTGAGATATCCTTGCAGATCTATGAATGAATATTCCATCATCATGAGGTCTATCATTTACATGTCTAACCTCATCATGATATTTACTAGTGTGTTTTAGAAGATTATGTATCTTGTAATTTTATCTTTCAAGATAAACAAAAACTCCCACTTGCCTTTTGTAATATATAGACTATCTATATATACTTAGCAATTAGAGCAAAACTACATTGTTCTCTATTTGGGACATTACAAATACACATTGATAATTCCTGATTTTACTTTGTTAATAACCTATTCATAAGTAGTTTAACAAATTCAGAATCTTCAATTTTAAAACTTAATGTGATTCATCACATTCCATAATGAAATGGTGTTTTAACAATCTTCTATGTTGGAGTCATATTGAGTATATTCAATCCATACTCAATTTTCTAACCTTATTACTTTTTAAGAAAGAAGTTATGGTTATCTTGAATCAAACAAATCAAATAGAGTTTGATCCTCCTAACTGAACATACCATCAACTTGTGGTATTCATTAGAATTAATATTGTAAGACAATCTAACAATATATAAGATAAACATATTTCTTTTGGCTTACCTATTTACCAACTAAGTCAACTTAATGATATAATAGACTTTCCAAACCAATTACATGCTTTATAACACAAGTACCTTTTAACCAAGTTACTTCATATCCATATCTCAACAAGAAACATAAATTGTTATAATCCCATTATACGTTATAAATCATTGATCAACTCAATGACTTCTTGTATATGTCTTAATTAAAAAATATAACAAGTTAACGTCTTACTTTATTATAAGTCTTAAAAGACTTTATGTTTATGTCTTTACAATGAATCATAAACATGTTTAACTAAAGTAATTATGAACACAACTCTTGGTTTCAATAGTAATTTCAAGTTAATTTATTTTACTTCACAATAATGCAGGACTACATTATTTTTCATTTATGTCATTCCAAAATACATAAATAAACAAATTGAAGTAGGATTAGATTACTTTATTTAATTTTATGTCATTCTAATAATACATAAATATTTAATTTGAAGTAGTCTTATATATCATTTTGACACATGTTCTAAATACTTGTCTAATTTAGAAACTGTAAATATGTCCATGCAAGATCTCACTTTACATAGAGATTTACTTTGTTGTTGCAATCTCGCCAAGTTCTCACATGACGTAAATTGTAACACCAAGTGTTTCTTGAATTAGATATGTACAAGTTATATTAGAACGTTAGTCTCTTACCTTGCAGTCAAGAGAATCCGTTAAATCATATACTTATATGTTGTACCTTGCACACAATATAGATTTCTCCCACTTGTGCATGGAACAACATCATGTAGCAGATAAACAACACGACATATGTTTGTTTATGTGACTAATATGATTGTGTCATTGATATTAGCATAACTAGTAGATGTAGAACCACTTCATTGTCTAATAAGGAAACGTACATGACTATCCTTGAAAACATAAGTGTCTATAAGTGGAAAATAATTATCATAAGACATTCTAGAGATAATCTGAGTTACTACTAAGATGACAAAGCTTGTAACTCCCACTGAATAAGAGATCATTACATTAATTCCTTATTCAGTAATAAGAACAATACTCCCACTGGATTTGACAACATTGTAAGTGTTTCATTAACCAGTAAAAGAAAATAGTGTTCTATTTACTTCCCTACACCTTTGAAAAAGTCCATACATAACAATTACTTATGTACTAAAAGAGTGTATTCTACTATGTAGATGATGAACTATTCATCAATGCTATTAACTTGAAAAATTGGGCATGCAATTTCTTTCTTAATAGTTCTACTATTCCAACAATTGTAAGTAGTACTTTTAAATGGTCAAAGCACAACAACTAGATAAAATATGCTAGTTTGTCTTTTACCAATTATACAGTAATTAGTCTAGCTTCTAATTTAATAACTCAGAAATATGCAATTTTCTTAACTATTAAAATTTGCTTATGAGTTATGTATTTAGAATTTAGACAATTCTAATTTGTCCTATCATACCTTTCTTCATTCATGAAAAGAGATATGGTTGAATCTCACTCTTTCTTAGAAAAGAGGACTAGGTTTATTCTTTTAGTAAAGTTGACTCTACCAAAAACCCTTACAGGTGTAGATCAATTTACCAATACAGGAATAACCTACGTTTACGGTTTAATGTTGCATTAATACATTTAAAGAATTAGCAAAATTCAATTTTTAGTATTTTCGATAATTAAACTTTTCAAGAAAATAAAATACCCAAGGTAATATTCATATAACCATAGTATTTTCTCGAAAACTAGGATCCAAATTATCATAGGTTCATTACATCAGTTGATCTGCTAGCAACAAACGCATATAATAAGGTAATCTGTCGAACATTAATTGGCAAACAATTTCCAATTCCTAGATCATTATGGGATTTATATTTTCCAACGCTATTGCAAATATAAACATGTTTTATCCCATCTTATGCCATTGAGTCCAAGATCTCACTTCCTACTCAACTTAAGTGTCTAACTGAAAGAACTGCAAATATGTCCATGTAAGGTCTCACTTAACATAGAGATTTACCTCTCCATCACAATCTAGCCAAGTACTCTCATGACTTAAATTGCAACTTCAAGTGTTCCTTTTAATTAGATGGCATATACCTTAATTTAAAAGGGTACTAGTTTTGATTTTATGTGGTCAAATCAAATATGTACAAAGATGTCATGCATTCATCTTGTAGCATAATTTTAATAAAAAAAAAACTTTTTATTACCAATTCATAAAGATCAAATTATCAAAGTTTTGATTGAGGTATTGGGTTCACCAATCAAGGAATTTAGTGTTAATTATCATCCATTATACCGTACTTTTGCATAAGTGTAAACACTTAGTGTTTCGGATAATTACCACCGAAGTGGCGCATGGAATTAAAACTAATTTGCCCTTAAGATGAGCTTGTACTTTTATAGCTTACTAAGTAGCTCCATTCGAACTTACAGAGGGCAGAGGACCAGGTAAGCGCAAACGCATAACCTTAGACATCCATTCAGTGTGACTGTGCGCACTTCTTAAATAACCCCTTTATAGTTCATTCGAATGGGTGAGCCGTTCAGTCATTGTACCAAAGTCACCAATCAATTAAACTATTGAAAACTTAACTCTTCCAAAACAAATCAAATTTCACCATTGTTTAGTCCGTATTATTTTTCTATTCAAAATTACCCTTTGCTTAAAACTGTCTAACATAATAAACAAACAAGTAATACCAATAAAAAATATAAACAACTAAAAACAATGCGCACATAATAAACAATTTATACGTGTAAACAAGTAGCCACATGCAACTTATTCGATAAAACCCTATTAATAATCAATGTCTAGGTTAAATTAATGTATATATTAATTAGGGCTTTCACTCTCTCAATTGAAAGTGAGCCACATACATCGACGAATCGATTGCGTAAACTCATAATTAATGATATACCAAATTGCACATAATTGATTCATTAATGTATATAATTGGAGTCATCCCCAATTCAAGATTTATCATAAATATACATGTGTATAAAACTTAACAATTAATCCAATCTTAACAATTAAATAATAATACAAGCAACTATCCATGACAAACATGCATGTATCATCATGGATATAACATAACAATTATTCAATTAAGTCACAAGATCGCATACAATTCCATGTCACATAACACTTTATTCATGAATTTATCACGTAACAAATATATTAAATCTAGGTTTCGATATTGATAACATAACAATTAATATAAACCCTAAAAAAAATTTAGGAAATCGACTAAAAAATTTTAGGGTTTCCACCCATAAAAAAAATTTTCGATCCATAATAGATTTTTAAAAGCAAATTAGGGCAAAATCCTTAACCCTAAAATTAGGGTTTATATAATCATAACCAAAACCCTAGAATAAATCATATCAAACACAATACAATATCCGTTTTTTTACGTGTTTAGTAATTAATTACTCATTAAAACCTGGCTCTGATACCACTGTTGGAATTATATAACATGACTAATCATAAATATAAACAATAAACATCAAAGTAAGTGCGGAAGCGTATAGGAACATATAATGAATAATTAATTAACTAAAGAATAAAGTATGCGTACCTTTCTTGATTCTAGCCGAACAAGAATCAAATCCACAAACTAGCAATTAGGATGAACCCTAATTAGGGTTTATAGGATTATATGAATTACCCCTTACCGTTTTGTAATTCAATCCAAGATAATAACAAAAGTATGTTATTACTATGTTCTTGTACACACGTACTAAACCGAATTAAAGTAATGCTAGTTTTTATAAAACAAATAACTTGGTTTATAGGAAAAGAGTGGATCGACACCAAGATGTGGTGTACGATCGGTTTGGATCAAAGAAACACACAAAACTGTTTTAGGGTTTAGCTAATGAGCACAAGAGATGGAAAAATAAAACCCCTAGCCTTGTTTATATACCCAACTAAACTTGGTGAACAAGTTGAGGTTGTTTCCTTTTCTCTTTAGGCCGATCGGTGTAGGATTCCCCAAAGGGATTCCGGAACCTTCCCAACTTTTGCAATTTAGTCCTTTTCCATAAACATTTAACGACCGTTAATCCATTACATTAATTACATAACGTCCGTTAGTTATTTCGTTTAATAAATAAATAAATATAACATTTATATTTAATTATTAACTTTAAATTCTCATACGTAAAGTGTGCAATCCCATAGTCTCGAGTTCGATCCTAACTCACGTCTATTAATTTATTGTCCATAAAACCAACAGTATGAATTGATTTTTTTGAAATTAAAATTCCCAATAGAAGTTTTGTTTTATTATATAAAAGATTACTACCAAGTAGATACTAAAAACACAAATAGATTTAAATGTTCAATAAGACCAATCTTGGATTAACCTCAATACAAGGTATTTTACAGACAAAGAAGATTACAAAAGAACAGTATCAACCACTTAAAAGGCTGTCCAAGTATCCAGCATATAATTCACATGGTACGTCACTTTAATATAATGAACACATAACAAAATATGTTTATGTTTACTTAGACATAAGACATGAACCTAGTCACGTACAGTGTGGTCAAATTGACCAACTAGCCGAATAATTAAACTTTGAACTAGTATTTTATCTTCTCTAATCGTGATTCACATATATTCGTAAATGACCCAACTACTATTTGATTAGGGTCGAGGGCCAAATATACGTTGTAAATTAGGGTATTGCGTTTATCTTTTGCTCGCGAATCATAATGATGTACTTGATCATGCATATGGCGTTGCACATCCATTCTGCGAATATGACATTTATCTTGCATTTTGGCTTGTTCCTAATATATGATGATGGTATGACGGTCGTGAACTCGTATACCATATAGAATAGGAATGATCTCTCAGGACTATACATGTTACAAAAATTGCTTTTTAAAATGTTACATGACTAAAATTTGATGTGTGTACTTGTTTTTTTTAAGTGACTTCTTTACTTAAATTCAGCATTTATTTTGAGTTTTGAGTTAATACACCCACATTGCTAAAGAAAAGAAACTTTCTTTGGTTATATACTCCCATGTACATGGTTCATGTAATTTTAGATGAGCATTGCGTTGTTGCATTTACGCATCCATTCTAGTAGAGTAAATTATCATAAGGGATGTTAACTTGTTATTTGCAACAATCAATTTGAGTTCTCAATCCTTTTTTTTTATTTTATTTTTGTGTGTGTTTGTGTATTGAAGGAATTAGCAAGGTGGGATAGGTTCAAAATATGAATTTTGAAATTCTAATGTTACAAGTTTTAGTGAGTTGAGTAATATTTTCAAAATATGGAAAAATTCTCATTTCTAGTTTCTCGTAGTAACAAATAACTGTCTTTGAGATAAAATCTTCAAATCCAATCCATTCAAAGGGTGAGATCAATAAAGATGAAATAAAAATTAAAGATCAAATGAATTAATTTCTAGCCATTTATTTTTGATCAAATGATTTTTATCTCGACCATTTATTTTTATCAAATTAATTAAATTCACTTTCACTTTTATATTTAAAAATTAAACATCTCAAAAACTGTTAATAGTTGAATAAAACTAATTATACCATTGCGACAAGAAATAAAATTATCTTTTATAGAGATCCAATATTGTATAGTTTTGACGAACTTATTATTTTATCGTTTTCTGCGGGTTTCGATATATTACACTATAAATGAATTTTTTTAAAAAAAATACTATTTTGTGTTAACACAACCTTAAACCCTAAATAACCCTAACCCCTAAACCCTAAAAAACCCTAAACCCTAAAACCCTAAACCTCTAAAACCTTAAACCCCTAAACCCTAACCGCTAAACCAAAAACACTTAAACCCTATCCGCTAAACCGTAAGAAACCTAAACCTTTGAACCCCTAAAAAGCTTAACCCAAAAAAGTTAAACCCCTAAACCCTAAACATCTAAACCCTAAACCCACAAAAAAGTCGAAAAAAAAGTTCGTCGAAAGTATATAATGTAGAATATCAAATTAAAGGTAATTTTATGCTTGTCGTGGTGGTATGGTTAGTTTCGTCTAACGATCAATGATTTGTGAGATATTTAGTTTTTAAAAATGAAGGTGAAAATTTATTTTATTATTTTGATGAAAAAATGAATAGTTAAAAATGGTTTATTTGATCTTTAGTTTTTATTTAATCTTTATTGAATCAAACTCTCCATCCAAAACGATATTAAACATTTAAACATTGATACATTTGAATTGAATCCATGTAATACACTTTTGACATGTGATTTGTTAAGGTATATTTCAAAGTTCATATAAAAGAAATTCAATTTACGTAAGACATCTCGTTAACAAAAGGTCAAATCCTGCACCAATATATAGCATTTTTGAACAATGTGTCAAACAAAAATTATATACCACTTGACACCTTAGGATAATCATGAAATTATAAATTTGTGTGTAATGGTGAACACATTCATCACCACCATATCAAATTTTCTCTCTACTATCAAACAAATGTAATAAGATGACCAACTTCACAACTTAATAAATACCCACTTAAACATAAATATACCTCACAAAGATAATTTTATTGTCTTCAAGTTGAAGTTTCTCCAATTGGGTTATTTGTTTCTTGTACGTTAATTAGACCAACTTAATAAACACTTTTTGCATGTGTTTTCACTATTTAACAACAGAAAAATAGAAATTGAGATGGCAATTGGTAGTGCCATAATAAATTTAAATACTTTGCAATCACACATAATTACATTAAGAGTATACACCTTACAATACTTGTAAATAAATCTTGAAAATCGAGAAAATTTACATTCTTGAATACATGCTTATAAACCTTCGAACTGAGAAATTTTAAATGATGTATAAAAACTTAAGTACTTGTATTAATTATTGGACTGAGAAAATTTAAGTGATGTATAAAAAATTAAGTACTTGTATTAATTATTGGACAGCCAACTGATTCCATAGGCTAGGATACCGTATCAAACCAACATGATAGTCCAACAACAGAGTGCAAACACTAATTTGACAATCCATACATATGGGAGTATATAAGTAAGCAATATGTGTGTTCTTTGATCTATGCGGGATAGCAAACTTGAAACAATTTATAATAATGGTCACCATAAAATTGTTTTAGCAAGTGACATTACATCTTTATATCAATAATCAAATAGTATTTATCTTCTACCACGTGTTAAAATTTCACGAATTTATTGGATTTTACATAAATGTTTCAGGTAAAAAAGTATTGTGTTTGCATATTGAAACAAAATTTGAAAGATCATAACGAAAAGTGAAACAATTTTTGTTCACATACTTATATAGTAAATCGGAAAAATCAGTTGTTATTTGTAGACGTAATCGTGAATAAATTTCATTCAGAAAAGTGTTTATATAGTAAAAACAAATTTTAGGTTCGCCATACAGGACTTGTAGCCGAAAAGAACCAGACCCAATGAAACTCCATAGATTCTTGTTTGAGCACGTTACTTTTAGTCGTCCTACCATTCAGCTGCTACAGCGGAAGCTTGGATTTTAGTTTAAATTCTCAATTTAGGAACATCAAATATATGATCATGTTTCAACAATCCGTATTAACAGTTTGGAACAAGTCCAATCACCAACAGAAACATAGATATCAAGCTCCCTAAACTCCTTTAGGATCGAGCGAATTGCATGATCCATCATTATCATAAATCATTGACAAAAAAGTGGAAACATGTTCTGCCGAATCCATGGGTGCACAAGTTCAATTTCATGAACTCCATTGTTGGTTTATGGCAAACCAAATGCATCACGTTATATAAGTAAACCAACTTTTTCTTCATTTATACCCATGTGGGACTAGAAACTCAAAACAAAAGCCGAATTTAAGTAAAGGAATTGCTTAAAACATACACACACACACATCATACGACTGTAACACCCCAACCCGACAAGGATCCGAATGCTACATTATAGAGCCATATCAGAACATACTAATAAAAAGGCAAGCAGAAGTCTTTTATTAAAATCATGAAAATCATCAAAACATAAGTCATCCAAAAGTTACAAAACATAACCAATAACTGAAATAACATGGTCCAAAATACTGAATAAAAGATAGTTCAAAATGCCAAGTTCCAACAAAAGGGTTCACTAGGGTAGGTCTTCCACTCCTACTCACGAAATCCCATATCCCTGCTCCCAGCTAAATACCTAGCGCATGGAAAAGAACGCGGCTGAACTAACGCTCAGTGAACAAATATAAACAAATATATATAAACGATAATCAAAATCCGAATCCAATACACGAAGCTGAAACAAATATCATAAAAATGGAAAATCCCAACTGAAGAATAAGCTTAGTAATCCGAAGGATAATCAAAGTAGTCAAGTGAACTGAACATAAGAGAGAGAGAACATGTTAGTCAAACGAATCACATGCGAATACTGAATAAAAAAATAGCCAACGTAACAACTAAACAAAGCATGGCATAATAAACGGATAAATCAGAATATCAGATAATCACATAATAACCAGAATCAGAATGTTGCCACGAGCACTTATACTAAAGGAGATACTCCAATAGCCAAATCTACAAATCATATATCATAACAAATATCATATCATATCCGTCAATTCATATCAAAGTGTACATGAGTACCTAGCCCAAATGTGCCAAACTGTGAAGGGGTGTATTGCACACACGCACCACATCACCAAAACTGAAATGAGTACCTAGGATGCATCCATACGCTCCCTGCAAAACAAATCATATATACATATGCCAGTTCGAGACTATACATACGTATTCATAATGGCCAAGTGATCACGTATATCATATCGTATCATAAAGGGAACGCCGAGGACTAATCACACTGCCCCAGATAGTGTCATGCCATTGGTGCATCAATGACATGGCCATGGTACCTCCATGGCTAGTTAGCTCGGGCAACCAAACAAAACAAATCATATCATATCACAGTGATCATATAATGGAATCATATCAATAACGGATCTCAAACGGATAATCATATCAAACGAATAAATAATCGAATATCAAATCAGAGGGTCATAGCAAACGAATCATATCAAATCAAACTAAGGAGAATACGAAACGGATATCAAAATAGACAAGAGTCATGAGAGAAAAGATGTGTTATTACTGAAATGACGGAATATCTGCACTGATGATAAATGCAAACGAAAGAACCAACAAAGGTATCAACGACCAAAGAAGCACATATCAAATAAAAATATGTATCAAATATGATAACTGAGAAGGATAGGATCTTTGTACTATCAATCAATGTAAACGGAAGAATCAAAGAAGCGTATTAATAGCCAAAAGGAGTAGGTATCAATGCAAATGAAAGAACTAATAGCGAAGAAGAGATTATGTCGAGTATAATATATTACAAAACAAAGAATGCTAAAATGGAGAGCCTAAATATATCCGTAGAAATAATCATTGCGACTGAGAGAACGAACAAATCAAACAAATATTCATATAATCAAATATTGAGCGAACAATATATATCAAGAATGCTAAATGAGAAAGTTAAAATATCCGTACCTCAAAAGCAATTCAACGAGTATCCGAAAACACGACTTACTCCTTCAATATATCTACAAAAATTATGTAACCATTTATTATTTAGAAATTGTCTACAGTAGCTTAAGACACAATGGGTAGCTTATCATGTGAACTGGTTTACCACTTTTATAAAATTATAACACTTGAAGTAAATAAAGTCTATAAGAAAATTAGTTAACTTTTGATTAGTGCATTAAACATTACTATAAAATCAATTATAACAAAAGAAACATTTATGAAGCGAACCCACATCCTCTTCCTCATTCGAAATATACAGACCTTGTCTCAGTTTTCTTTTCATTTTTTTTTAAAACCAATTTAAGGGATCTTTTTTTTTTCATTCTTATATATACGTATATATAGCTTTTGATCGACGTAAAGGCATGCCTATTATAATCCAAATGCTCAAATCTGATTTTAGTGATAATGTATATCATACTAGCCATAATATAACAGGTTTCTTAACATGACACGGATATGTAACATGGTTAGTCATATGGTTCAAGATATACCTCCGTACGAACGATAGAGATCAAAACCGAAACCGAACACGAACATTAACACCAGAATCTAACGAGACGCAACCAAACCCGAAACCCAAACATAACGATCACCTAAATGTCATTGAATGACGATATAAACCTCCGGCTATCAAACACACCTTAACCACCCACGAACAGAAACCAATACCGGACGCGAAGACCAACTCGAAACCAAAATCGAACTAGGGCAATGAAACAAAAGTCCTGGATAGAACAACGCCCAGAACACAAGCAATACTAACCTGAACTGGGTTCTGCTACTCTTCGAACCTCCTTGGTTATGCAGACAAATTTTGTGGTTAAGTTTCAGGACTTGTTTATGAGTTGTTTTAAAGGTTTAAGGAAGAGTGAATAATGAGATATTCGGTTGACATATAATAATGAGTAATGGCAATGGGGCGGGTTTGGGTTTGGGTTTGGGGCGGGGCGGCCATCCTCATCCTCACCCGATTACAAAAATCATCCCCAAACCCGCCCCAATCCTCATTGGGGATCTTATCGGGGCGCCCCATTGGGGCAAGATGCTCCCCAAACCCGCCCCATACCCCATTGGGGTCTTATCGGGTTTTCTTTTTTGAGCGTGATCCTGCATCATACTCATGTCTTTCCCCATTTAATCTTATTTTTACGCTATTAACAATATAATTTTGTGGAATAACTTAAAGAATTGAGAACCCATTAATAATATATTAGGCATTGAAATAAATCACAACTTTTTTAGAATATTATGACATAAAACAAGATTTTATGATCACACTTAGAAATATTACAAAGATAAAAATTAATAAAAACTAAATTATTATATTTAGTACATAATACTTGCACAATATTAAAGTTATATAGATATATGTATATGTATATGTTTTGGGGCGGGGCGGGGAGGGGATAGTGTGCCCCGTCCCCGCCCCAAACCCCGATAAGAATCCCCATTAAGGCCCCAAAACCCGCCCCGAAATCCGATAAACATGCCCCGCCCCGCCCCGCCCCAATAAGCTCGGGTTTCGGGTTTCCCCGTCGGGTTCGAGTTTTTTTGCCATCCCTAATGAGTAGGGAGTTGTGATTGCCGAAAATTAGGGTGATTATTCTCATCTCAAATCCTTTCCAAATTCAAGAATTCTTATCTTTGATAAAAAAATAAAGTATATATGATCGGTTCTAGCACAATGAGACACTTTAGTTCAAGGAGGAGTCAAAACGTGTTTATACTTGAGTTGTAGTATATCATAAAATTATATGTGAATATTATTATAACATAGTGTAGTTTAGCTTAGCAACGCACCATAGTCTAAAATACATAAGTGTGAATCGATGTATCCGCTAAAATTCGAAATAAGAAAGTCTCAATATTAGTTATCACATAAACTTAGGTTATACTAGTATATCATATTAATTAATTTATCACATAACATAAGGTTTTTAAATACTTGAGATGTTCATTGTACTTGGGTAAAATTCAAATTACATAGGAATTTAGGAAAACGAATTTTAAGGTATTACAACGACGGTCATAAACCTTCATCATACATTAGAGCTAATTTGTAGATTCACAGAAAGGGTGTGCTACACCATTGTTGCATACTTATACATTTATGCCGAAGATTATTCCATCTGAACCCAAATTCAACATGAAGATCCGCATGCAATCCTAATCAACCCCATATTGATATGTGTTAGTTGCCACAATGCCAATATATTGGAAAATAAGATTATAAGAACCAGCAGTGATGTTTGCATATCGAAACTCCACATTCGTGAGTGATGACTAATAAGCCGAACTGCACGTAATATGCCAACTAACTCAGTTAAACTCAGTTATAGAATTCAAACCAATATGTTTACTCCTTAAATGAATCATGCAATAACGGTTAGTGTTAAAATGTGATCTGGTGTGCCAAGTGCGGTATTGAAACATATGGTCTCTGCATCATTCATGTAAAATGTTTTTTCACATGAAGTGAACAAAATTTCTTCGCATACAGATTTATCAGCATATAGCAAATGTTTCATTTTATTTTATGTCGATTTTAATTCTTTAATTAAATCATGTCATGAAAGTAGGAAATGATCTTTTATGAACTATACATTCACGTTATAAAAATGTATTTTAAAATGTTAAATGACTAACTGTTGGCTTTATTAAGTGATGACTGTATAAAGCTATCCCACATTGGGTAATGAAAAGAAATTCTTCTTGTATATATAGTGTGATGTATGTATCACTCATAATTTGAGATTAGTATTATGTTATGGTATTTGATATCTCACTTTGGTAGAGCAAAATATCAAGTTGAACTATTCGTACCATAAATTTATATGACTTCTTATATTTTTTTTTCGTCCATTTAATATAGCAAGTTGATAGAATTTGGCGAGTTTCGTAATGGTAGGTAAAAAAAAACATGTAATTCACATGGCACCAAGTCAGGTACAATTTTGGTCGATTTGACACACCAGTCGCTAAATCAACCTTTGAACTAGCATCTTATTTTCAATACGCGTGATTCATCGTAAATGACCAGTCTATTACATGATTGACGGTCAAATAGACGTCGCAAAGTAGGGTCTTACGTTTGTCAATTTGAGATTAGTATTATGTTATGGTATTTGATATCTCACTTTGGTAGAGCAAAATATCAACTTGAACTATTCTGTACCATAAATTTATATGACTTCTTAATATTTTTTTTTCCGTCCATTTAATATAGCAAGTTGATAGACTTTTAGGGGGATTTCCGTCCATTTAATATAGCAAGTTGATAGAATTTGGCGAGTTTCGTAATGGTAGGTAAAAAAACATGTAATTCACATGGCACCAAGTCAGGTACAATTTTGGTCGATTTGACACACCAGTCGCTAAATCAACCTTTGAACTAGCATCTTATTTTCAATACGCGTGATTCATCGTAAATGACCAGTCTATTACATGATTGACGGTCAAATAGACGTCGCAAAGTAGGGTCTTACGTTTGTCAATTTGAGATTAGTATTATGTTATGGTATTTGATATCTCACTTTGGTAGAGCAAAATATCAAGTTGAACTATTCTGTTCCATAAATTTATATGACTTCTTAATATTTTTTTTTCGTCCATTTAATATAGAAAGTTGATAGAATTCGGCGAGTTTCGTAATGGTAGGTAAAAAAAACATGTAATTCACATGGCACCAAGTCAGGTACAATTTTGGTCGATTTGACACACTAGTCGCTAAATCAATCTTTGAACTAGCATCTTATTTTCAATAAGCGTGATTCATCGTAAATGACCGGTCTATTACATGATTGACGGTCAAATAGACGTCGCAAAGTAGGGTCTTACGTTTGTCAATTTGAGATTAGTATTATGTTATGGTATTTGATATCTCACTTTGGTAGAGCAAAATATCAAGTTGAACTATTCTGTACCATAAATTTATATGACTTCTTAATATTTTTTTTTCGTCCAATTAATATAGCAAGTTGATAGAATTTGGCGAGTTTCGTAATGGTAGGTAAAAAAAACATGTAATTCACATGGCACCAAGTCAGGTACAATTTTGGTCGATTTGACACACCAGTCGCTAAATCAACCTTTGAACTAGCATCTTATTTTCAATACGCGTGATTCATCGTAAATGACCAGTCTATTACATGATTGACGGTCAAATAGACGTCGCAAAGTAGGGTCTTACGTTTGTCTTTTCTTACATTTATCTTTTGCTCGCGAATCATAATAGAAACAAGTAGTGAGTTGGAAACACATAGAAGATATATTCGTCGTTTGTTGAAAATGCGTTTCTTATTTTCTATCAATTGGCAGCTAATACTTATTGGTCATATGGGGCTGATTAGAATTGCATATCAGATCTACTTGTTTTCTTATGACTTTTATTGGCATCCTTTCAAGGTTTACGGGCTTATTAGTCTATCTTTTTGAGACCGTTACACATACTTGTAATCGGGTTGTATATGGAATAATATTTTGTATAGTCATGTTACAATAGTGTTGCACACCCTCTGTGACATTGGAAATTATTTCGCATTTGGCATTGTTTCTAATAGACTTTTAAAATGTCAAATGACTAAAACATGAGGGGTGTAATTGCTTTATTAAGCAACTTTTTTACTTTTTGAGTTTTCAATCCCACATAAGTTAGAAAAGAAACTCCGTTTGCATATATACCTTAATGTATATGGTTAACCTAAACTGAGATTAGCGATTATGTTGTTGCGTTGGATTCATTTTGATAGAACAAATTATCATCATGCACATTTCCAACGGAAGAACTTTTTTTTTTTTTTTTTTTTTTTTTTTTTTTTTTTTTTTTTAATCTTCAAATTTTTGGGAGTTCGGTTAGATTTAGTATATAAATTTTTAAATTCAAATGTTGTCGTATTTGATGTTTGATTAAGCTAGAGCATAGTATAAGAATGAAATTTTAGATGCTATAAATTCATTTCGACTCTCATTGTTTACTTCGTAATTTTATAAAACTCAATGCAAAGTTCATATTCTCCACTTTTTTGTCAGTTTAAAAAATATAGCAAGCTAGGTTATAAGTCCAACATATTTAGTTTTGATTATTTGATATGGTACGAAAGTGTTGGATATGTTTCAATCTTTGCCTGTGCCTATAAGTAGTTAATGGGTAAAAATTGCATAATTACGTCATTATGATGCATCTTTGCGTTTGTAAAACCAAAATTATTAAAGGTTAGCAGGATGTATCGTTACTAATACGACATTCGCAGGTCAAGTAGTTGTGGATACGTTTATATATACACTAGCCTATAAACCCGTGATAAATCACGGGCAGCGTATAAAAAGTCTAGAAAAAAAATCTTAACATCTAACAAACAACATATAAAAACGTTTAAGGAAACTGAAACTAAACATTACATCAGTTTTGAGATAACATGAATTTTTATTACATTAGAATCCATGAATATTAATACATAATGATATAAATAGCATCGGTAGTGCTAATGTTACAAAAATCACCAAATAAGGGATGGTATCGCCAATTTGTTGATTTGCCAAGCTAATGAAAAACACTACACATATGAGAGCGAGAATCATGACTGGATGCAGTATCTTGATTATTCTGTATAACAAATATAAATTAGTTATTAAGCATGGTTAAAACCGGTTAAACCGGTTTTTTAAAAACCGGTCAAAGTTAGTCAAAACCCGAAAATTGTGGCTCTTGTCTTCCACTTAACCTTGTCTTCCTCTTGTATATAACCCGAAAATTCTTTTCATCACTGTAATAACCCGAAAATTCTTCAAAGTGTAACTCGGATATTGAAAACACAAATTGCAATAAGAAAGAGAACCATGACAACCTACCCCGTTTCTTCATGCTCGCCTTCCGATATGCATTCCAATACCATCTACATGACTCTTGGGATATGGTTCCAAGAACAATTGACATTCGAGTCATTGATCTCAAATGGTTATGAAAGAACAAAAGGGATGAAGAGATGACTATAATTCGCAACAAAGCTCGTCTTGTGGCCAAAGGATACAGACAGAAAGAAGGGATAGACTTTGAAGAGTCATTTGCGCCGGTAGCTAGACTACTACTCACATAAGTTACTGGAATGCTTATCGGAAGGCGAGCATGAAGAAACGGATAGGTTGTCAAGGTTCTCTTTCTTATTGCAATTTGTGTTTTCAATATCTGAGTTACACTTTGAAGAATTTTCTGGTTATTACAGTGATGAAAAGAATTTTCGGGTTATATACAAGAGGAAGACAAGGACAAGTGGAAGACAAGAGCCACAATTTTCGGGTTTTGACTAACTTTGACCGGTTTTTAAAAAACCGGTTTAACCGGTTTTAACCATGCTTAATAACTAATTTATATTTGTTATACAGAATAATCAAGATACTGCATCCAGTCATGATTCTCGCTCTCATAGGTGTAGTGGTGTTTTTCATTAGCTTGGCAAATCAACAAATTGGCGATACCATCCCTTATTTGGTGATTTTTGTAACATTAGCACTACCGATGCTTGTTATATCATTATGTATTAATATTCATGGATTCTAATGTAATAAAAATTTAAGTTATATCAGAAACTGATGTAATGTTTAGTTTCAATTTCATTAAACATTTTTATATGTTGTTTGATAAATGTTTGACTATATTGGTATCCGTTTTTACGTACACAGTGAATTTTTTTAAAGCAACGAAAATGACAGATTTCAAATTAAAGTTGTTCTATTCCATTTTATTTATAACAAAGTTTACACAATAAACTTAATAACAAAATTAACATTATAAACTTTATATCAATATTTACACTATAAAATTAATAAGAAATCTACCCAAAACTTTATAACAATGTTTACAATATAAACTTACTAAAAATTTACAATATAAACTTTATTTTAAAAATAAAGCATATTATTTCCGACCAGAGATGCGACTCCGGCTACTTTTCCTGCAAGAGTCGTGGCGACTGTTCCGGCAAGAGTGGCGCTGCAAAAATAAATGTTAGATTTACAAATAAAATTAATAGATCTACCAAAAAATATATAGATTCAGAAAAAAAAACTCTAAATCTACAAATAAAATCATCAGATCTAATAAAAAATAAAAACTTATGAATCTTTAAAAAATTAAACAAATATGAATTTTTAAAAAAACATTTAAAAAAATAATTAGATTTACTTTTTCTTTTGCTTTTCTTTTGCTTTTGCTTTTACTGGCGGCATATAAAAAGTTTGAAACAAAATAAAACGTGAAAAACTTGTATACAGAACTAACCAAGATTGCTCAAAATTTTCTAAATTCCCAGCATCTTATTCTATGCAACAACCAACATTGCTCAAAAACTTGATATAACATGTGTAAGTTTTAGGTGCTGTCAATTTATACTTAATTAAAATCAAAGAAATGTGTATCTTCAAGCATAAAATGGAACGTCAAATGGAAAGCTTTATGGATGACATACTTTTGTTACTACCAATGTAAAATACAGAAGTCATGCATTTTTTTTCAAAAAAGATAAGTCATATGACAAACAACAAAAGAAAAAGTTAGCAATTTGTTGTCTAGATCTACTTTTGTCACTGCTAATTTGTAATTCAAAATTTTAGAGTCAAACAAATTTCGAGACAAACATCAAAAAAAAAAAAAAAAAAGTTAGCAAACAAAAACAAATGTAATGGGCATAAAAAGAAAATTTTAATATGTGTGGGTGTTATTTTTTGTTTTGATTATGCTAGTCAAAATCCCATCCTTTACAAAGTGGTGGGACATCAAATCCTGTTTCTTTATTAAAGAAGTGGTCAATTACAACTAACACAAAATATATTCTCATTTGGTCAAATAGAAAAAAGATTTATTAACGAAAAAAAAGATTTAGAGAAGATCTTTACACAAAAAGAAATCATATTTATTACATACGCGTTTTTCTATTTTTTGCAAATGTAAAAATATAATTATTTTTTATTTGTAAATTATACATATACAATTTGTACTTCCCAATGAAATTCAAAGTTAACACCAATTCTCTGCAAAGGCACATGGGTATCATTTGTCTTCCACTTATCTCGTCCATTTAATTCAATAATTCATCAATCAATCAATAAACATTTCAATGTCGATGGACAACCAACTCTTTTGCGTTAGACATGCCCACTTGTTAGTGAAAGTGCCCAAAAGCTTGGTGATAGCGTCGGTTTCTGTGGTGGCCGCGTCAGGTGTTTTGGGTGGTGGTGAGACCAAAAATAAAAGTTTGACCAAAAATGCATGGCTTAAGCTAAAATCAAAGGTTTGACCAAAAATAAAAGTTTCAACAATTCAACATTTCAAGAATCAAAGGTTGCAACGGCGACACATACTCCGGCAACATTAGCAACAACAGCAACTTCGGTTGCAACGGCGACACATACTCCGGCACCATTAGCGGTGGATTCCGGTGAAAACAACAAATCTTACAAATCTTGTAAAAAATGTTATAAAATCTGAGATTTGTAAATAAAATATAGATGGATCTATTAAAAAAACATCAAAACTTAAAAAGCAATTATAGCTCTATAAACATACGCATATAAAATTCCGGCCAATGAAGTGCAGTATCCGGCGACGGCAAGCAGCAGATCTACAAAATAAAATTAGTAAAAAAAAACTTTAAAAGCATGAAAAAACATAGATCTATAAACTAAATATATCAAAGTATCAAACTTAAAAATAAACTAAAAAACACGAAAAACATACACATCTATCTAAAAACTAAAAAGCATGAAAAAACATAGATCTATAAACTAAATATATCGAAACCTTCAAATTGCAGCAATTGAAAAGGACAACAATATTTCCCTTTCAAAATATTAACAAAGCACATGTATAAATTCACGGCAACCAAAAGCTCTTGAAAAAAAGCCACAGATCCAAATGTTAGCAGCAGATACGGCGAGAACGGCGACAAATCTGAGAAAAAAATTAGTAAAAGATCATAAAAAAATACATAGATTATAAACAAAAATATAGTATTAATGAATGAAAACCTATAAAAGATGCAATATTAATATCTTTAAATATAAAACATACATATTCCGGCAAAATAAACTGTTCGGAGCCAGCAGCCACTTTTTTCCGGCGAGAAGCTGCGGTTAGAGTTGAGAGTGTTTTTTTGGTTATTTGGTGTGTGTTTTGATGTAGGTGTGAGATAAAATGTTTTTATATTGGAGATATGAGCTGGCTTTCCACGTGGCATTTGTGACATGGCTTTCATGACATGGCTTTAAGTGTCCATGTGGCTTTAATGACGTGGCGAATTTCAAAAAAAGCTTCGTTTATTATATATATAGAAGATTATGATGGAGTGTATTTGCCATATTAAGAAACCTCTTTACTCAAATATAGCTTTTGTTTTAGTTGAATTCCACATAGGTAAAAAAAGAATTGGATTGCTCATGTATTTATACTATAATATAATGCATAGATAACTTAATCTTAACTTTAAATCTAATTTTTAATCAAAAATTAAGATAAATAGCTCAGAAAGTCACATGTGTCAATCTTTAATTAAAAAAAATATCTTTTATTTTTAAATTAAAATATCTTTTAATCTATTTAATTTTATAATCTAATTTCACTATATTTTTTAAAATTTTGTGCTCATTAATTCAACATCTATTTTGATATATTGTATGAGGTTTTAGATTTTACATTTTTAGTAGGTTTATTTTATTTTAATTCAAGTTTTTACAACTTTAATGTTTATTTCAATCAATACAATTTTGATTCATCAAAATCATGTACTTTTGGGGAGAGTGTTTGTCGGGTAAGAGGTTACGATGGGCTTTCTATATGCGGGGAATAATGATGCCAAGGGAAAGCTACGTGAAACTCAAGCAAACAAATACAACTAACACATATACATTCGGAGTGTTGTAAAACGAATTCACTAAACGGGTAACCAAACACATATAACTATAATTATCGCTGTCGCTGTGCACGGGTATCCAACTAGTACTATTATATAAAGCATTTATGTAGTGGGCTCCACCAAAAATTAAGATAAGGAGCTCAAATCATGGAGTAACATGCGTCACTTCTCAACTAAAAAATCATCTTTATTCATTAAAATATATTTTTATCTATTTATTTTTTTTATGATCTAATTTCACCATATTTTCTAAAATTTTGTGCTCTTTATTTCAACATCCATTTTATATATTTTTATGAGTTTATTTTATTTCAACCTTTATTTTAATCAATTCAAACTTGATTCGTCAAACTCATATACTTTTAATGGAGTGTTTAACGGGTAAGAGATTGTGAGAGTATTTGCATATGCGAGAATAATAATGTCACGGAAAAGCTACGGGAAGATCAAACAAACACATACAACTAAAACATATACATTCGGAGTATTGTGAAACGAATTCACTAAGCGGGTAGGGAATTGCAAGGAGAGTTAGGTTAGCAATTCATTTATTATATTTATAATATAACTATATTTATCACTACGCTGTGCGCGGGTATCCAACTAGTATACTTTATTTAGTATACTTTAATGTATATAATCAAGTCATTACGCTTTTCCGTTGGATTCGTTATTTGAGACAGCAAATTATGAAAATGGGGATTCTATTCTACGCAATAACCAATTTTAGTTCTCAATGTTTTTCTGTTAAGTTTACAAAAGTTTGCAAGTTTGATTAGATTTAGTGTACAAATTTATAAATTCAAATGTTGTTGCATGTCGTAAATGAGTAAAATATGTTTACAAAAGTTTGCAAGTTTGATTAGATTTAGTGTACAAATTTTTAAATTCAAATGTTGTTGCATGTAGTAAATGAGTAAAATATGATTGCATGACTATGTCATTGTGATACTTCTTTGAGTTTGTAAAATCAAAACTATAACAGGTTTGTTGGTAATGAAAAGAAAAAAGATAATAGACTTTCACCAGCAATGCAAGTTAACTGTAGTTGGTTGGTAAATTGAGATTAGTATTATGTTGTTGTCTTTGATATTTCATTTCGGTAGAGCAAAATATCGAAATGGCATATCGAAAACAATAATGTATATAAATTCTTAGTATCTTTTTGTCATTTTACACAATTTAGCGAGTTTACTTCATAATTCTTATTTTAAAAGTTTTCAACTGTTTGGTGATTTTATAGAGTTAAGAGAGTTGAGTACTAGGTCCAAAATATCTAATTTTAAAAGTTTTCAACTGTTTGGTGATTTTATAGAGTTAAGAGAGTTGGTGCTTGGGTCTGAAATCGGTCGAGCAAGGAAAAAAAACAATCAGTCTAATATTTGACCGATTTTGCACAACACTACAATCCAAAAAATTATACCGTTTAAATATTAAAAAATATATATATAGTTTTAAAAAAAAAAACTTTACCACTTTACAATCTTATAAATACCAACTTCAAACACGGTTGCAAACACACAATGATCCATTCTTATTAATTCCATTTCAGATCCTCCCATGGGTGATGAGAAAAGAATATTCTACAATAGGACACACAAAGCAACAAGGAAGTGGAACGGGCTTTTGGTGCGTTGAAGAAGAAGTGGAAAATGCTTAAAGTTCCTGCTCGATGGTTGTATAAACAGGATCTCCAAGATATTATATATACATGTATCATATTACATAATATGATCTACACTTCAAATCTGATTTGATCGAACACATATGGAGAAATCGTAGAAATAAAGTCAATCAAGAGAATGAAGACGGTTTTGATGATGACGATGAGGAAGACGATAAAGAATTTTTGTAATGGCTTTAATGTTATTTGAATAATTTGCGTAATGTTTATTTGAATTTAGTATTGTAATGTTTTTATTTTTAATGAATTTTGAATTTATTGTTTAAGATGTTTGAATTAAAAAGAAAATAAAATAAAATATTGGGTCATCGACAGTGGCAACCTGATTACTAAGTAATCATCGAAGAGAGAAAGCTAATATGACAGGAAGACCCAGGTTATTCAATTTAACGACTAACTATTTGCTTTATTAAGCGAATCTTTATTTATTGTTTTAAGCATTTAGTCCCACATTGGGCACATAAAAGAAATTTTGCTTGTTTATATTATGTGATGTTTATAGCATAGGTAAATTGAGTTTAGTATTATGTTGTTGTCTTTGATATTTCATTTCGGTATAGCAAAATATCAAAATGACGTATAAGGGACAATAATGTATATAAATTCTTAATTTCTTTTTGTGATTTTACATAATTTAGCGAGTTTACTTCATAATTCTTATTTTAAAACTTTTGAACTGTTTTGTGATCTTATAGAGTTAAGAGAGTTGAGTACTAGGTCCAAAGTATCTAACTTTGACATTTTGATTTTTAGTAGTCATTTGACATAAAAGCGGTGAGCATTGCTATTTTTTAGGAGTACTCATTTTTTCAATGTATTTTTAAGAAACGGTGAGCAGTGAACTATGACTATAACTAACTGCTCACTACTACTACTAACTATTATTTTTACAAACACACCCTATATGAATAATGGTTTTCAACAGCCTTAACTATTTCCCTCTTCTGCATTTTTTAACTCCTCTATTAAATAAAACTTAATTGGATCCATTTATAAGAAATTCATGGGTCAGAATGCATCAAATACATCATCCCTTTGACCTCAACTTGCATATTTTCGTTTATGGCTTTGCAAATAGGGGTGTCAAAAATCCTGACCCGACCCGAACTCGAACCCGACTAAGCATATTCGGGTCGGGTTACTCGGGTTAGAAATTGAATTCGGGTTATTCGGGTCAACCCGAGTAACCCGAATACTAAATAGGGTCGGGTATCGGGTTGAGTTTTTTTGCCTAAGTCGGGTTCGGGTCAACCTGTTTGACCCGAGTAAGGATTTTTTTATTGTTTTATATATTTATTTTAAAAATTTTCTATATAAATTAGAACAAATAGGCAATTTTGTCACTATTTAACTTATATTCGGGTTGACCCGAACCCGAATTGACCCAACCCGAGTTGACCCGAACCCGACTAACCCGAGTTCAAATAGGGTCGGGGTCGGGTAAATTATTTTTAGCCTTGACCCGACTTTGACCCGACCCGAATTGACCCGACCGAATGACACCCCTATTTGCAAATGCACCGGTGTGTTTCAATTATGAAGGGACAAAAAGTACTTGTAACTTACAAGTTGCAAGTATATATCATCATCGATCTTAAATCTGCCAGATTTTTAAATTTAAAGTTAAACTCCGTTATAGAATTCAAACCAACATGTTTACTCCGTAAATAAATCATGCAATAATAGTTAGTGTTAAAATGTGGTCTGGTGTGGTATTGAAACGTATGGTCTCTGCATCATTCATGTGAAATGTTTTCTCACATGAAGTGAACAAAAGTTCTTCTCATACACATTTATTATCATATCACAAATGTTTCATTTTCTTTTTTGTCGATTTTGTTTCTTTAAATAAGTCATGTTAGGAAAGTTGGAAATGATGTTTTAGGGACTATTCGCGTTATAAAAATGTATTTTAAAATGTTAAATGACTTACTGTTGGCTTTATTAGTTGATTGTTTAAAGCTTTTAATCCCACGTCAGGTAAAGAAAAGAAATTCTCCTTGTATATATAGTGTGATGTATTAAGTTATGGTATTTGATCTCGGCTTGGTAGAAGATTATCATACCATGAAATTATATGAGTTCTAAATTTTTTTCCTAGCAAGTTGAGTAGAAGCTTCAAAAATATTTAATTTTGAGAATTTGCATGTTTATCAACTTTTTTGTCACTTTATAGAATCTGACGAGTTGCGTAATAGGCCAAAAACATTTATCTGTTGACATCGTATGAAACTAGTTGGATAAGTTATCACCTTTTGCCCGTGTATGTATAAGTAGTTAATGGGTGAAATATTATCGCACAAATACATTATTACAAGGTTCCTCCGAGTTTATAAAACAAAAAGATTAGGAGCATGTAGCAATAAGTAGATAACAATATATTTTTTATCCAAATTTTTACACTTCAAATTCCCTTCCCACCTTATAAACGATTGGAGTGTGCATCAATAGATAATTCATGCTGTACATCTTTTTGTCCTGATTCAAACATTTAGGTGTTGTTTGTTTCATTCGAAATTGTTTTGGTTTGTTGTGGTATCGACACCTTTGGTCTACACAATCCACGGTCATTCACGTATAATATTCTTTCAACAAACTTTTCTTCTCACGCACAAGGGATGGTAATGCCTTGCAAATGTATGCATGTGATCTTTTTGTATGTCGTCTGTACGATTTCTCTATCAGCATTGTGTCAATTTCTAGTTACTAAACACAAGCGCAAATGGAACTTAATTTTTCATCTTAAGTTTTTATGAATATATCAATATATGAAATTGTTATATGTTGTCATATAATAATCATCACTACCAAGTAGATACTAAAAATACAAGTGGTTTTGAATGTTCAAAGAAGATAACAAGTCAAAAAAACGTTATCAACCACTTGAAAAGTTGTCCAAATGTCCATCATTTAATTCAAAATATGATGAACACATAACAAAATATGTTTATATTTACTAAGACACAAGTCACGAACCAAGTCAGGTACAGTTTGGTCGAATTGACCAACCAGTCGCATAATCAAACATTGAACTACAGCTTTATTTTCTTTACACCTGATTGACATAAATTTGTAAATGACTCGACTATTATTTGATTGGGTTAGAGTACCGAGTTGCCATCGCGAAGTAGCGTCTTATACTTATTGATAATGTGGGTTTGATTAGATTTGCATATCAGATCTTCTTGTTTTTTTATGACTTTTTATTGGCCTTGTTTTGTATTTGTCGGGCTTATTAGTCTTTATCTTTTCAAGAGTTACATTTACTTAACATGGGGCTTTGTATAGTCATGTTACAATAGTGTGCTACGCACCCTTTGTGTGAGATTAGAAATTATCTTGTATTTTGTTTTTTTTTAAATATATATGATTGTGGAATACTCATATACCATAATAGAATTGGAACTGATATTTTTCATGTTACAAAAATGCTTTTTAAAATCTTAAATGACTGAAATATGATTGGTGTATTTGCTTTATTAAGCAACTTCTTAACTCAAATTCAGCTTTTGTTTTGAGTTTCTAATCCCACATAGGTAAAGAAAAAAAATTTAGCTTGCTTATATACAATAATGTATATGGTTCAAATAATTTGAGATTAATATTATGTTGTTGTGTTTGGTTCGTCATATTGATATAGCAAAATATCATAATAGAGATAACCAATTTGAGTTCTCAATCTTTTTTGTCCAATTAACAAAATTTTGTGAGTTTGGTTAGATTTTGTGTATAAATGTTTAAATTTGATTTTGCTAAAGCAAAGTACAAAAAAGAAATCTCAGATGCTATGAATTATTTCAAACTCTTAATTTTTATTTCGTTATATTATAAAATTTAGGCCTAGTCAAAATTAAGTTCAAAATATTTAAGTACAAAATATAGCGAGTTGGGTACAAGTCCTGCATATTTAGTTTTGACATCGTATCGAAAGTGTTGAATATGTTACCACTCTTGGCCGTATTCAATGTGAGTAGTTAATCGTTATAATACGATTGTATAATGACGTCCTTATGACGCTTCTTTAAGTTTAGAAAACCAAAAATATAAAAGGTTAAGAGGATGTAGCATTACTACTAACAGGATATTCGTTGGTCAAGTAGTTGTGGACACATTTATATATATAATTTAAATTTAAATAAATTAGATTCATAATTTATGTGGTTTACAAAAGGTTAAAGAAGCGGATTGATGTAAACATGGAGTGTTATGACAAAGGCGATCATTCATGTAAGAGACATTTGACGTGTGATATGATAAGTTGTTTGTTAAAGCTAAAATAAAAAGATGTTGAATTTTTGCAAGCAATATATGTTCCGTACTTGTTAAGAAAAGTTAAATCCTTCAATAATACATGGTTTTTGATAAAAATGTATTGTGTGTATATCGTTATTAAGCTATGTAGGAACATTATACATGTGCTTTGGTATACCTCATTTTGAGTAACTAATGTTATACAGCAAGTGATCTGCAGTCAACTCTAGTAGTGTATAAATATTGTATCTGTATTTCATTTCAGTTTAACAATTTCCAAATGAAGATTTCATCTCATTTCATTCCCTCTCAAACTCTATTTATCAAAAATACCCTTCGTGATCTTTTGTCAATCTAACAACTTCATGATAATAAGCACTTTTTGCATGCGTTTTCACTTGTGTTATAGGGTCAGTTAAACCATTTCGTATAGCTAATTTACAAAGATTCACAATTTCTGAAATGGGAATATTCTTATTATACTTTGCTATAACTCTCCCCAATTATATATAAACAAGTCGCGTTTCAAAAAAAAAAAAAAACTTCTTGATCACAATAGATAAATGTTTGTTTACATTTTCTTGATCACGTGGGATCTCTTCATACGTCGAAGAAATACTAAAATGAGTTCCAATAGGATTATCAAGAAATAAAAGACCAAACGGCCTATTCCACGAACTCGAGTTCTTTTTAAGTGTAAGATGTTCCACATTATTCTTTAAAGAAGACGCATAGTTCGAAGAAGTTTTCCAGTCATGGAAGAACACCCTGGGGCACCTTGAAGCCAAATGAGAAATGGGACTTGTGATGGTAAATGGCTGTTTAAGTTCTTGACTTCGTAAAATACATAAAAGATGGCGGAACCAGTGGTGGAGTTGATGGGAAGATAGCCTTATTTCGTAGTCACACGTGTTTTGGAAAGGTGGTTGTGGTTGTGGAGGAGATGGCAGTTGGCTAGCCATGATTGAAGATTGGGTTCTTGAAAATGAGTAAAATGTGATTGCATAATTAAGTCATCGTGATTCTTTTGTAAGTTTGTAATACCAAAACTGTAAAAAGTTTGTTTGGTAATGAAAAGAAAAAAGATAATAGATTTTCACCGGCTATGCAGATGACCTGTAGTTGGTTGGAAATGATGTTTTAGAGACTATTCTTGCTATATTTATTAAGCGAGTCCTTCAGTTTTTTGTTTTAAGCTTTGAGTCCCACATCGAACAACAAATAAAAACTTTGCTTGTTTATATTCTGTGACGTGTATGACTTCTTTGAATTGGGATTAGTATCAAGTTATCGCAAATATATTCTGTTACGGTAAAGCAAGGTATCGTAAAGAGGATATGCTTGCGATAAATTGATTTGAGTTCTTACTTTTTTGTTTTTTCTTTTTATCATTTTACAAAACTAACACAGGTAGGTTTTAAAGTATTTAGTTAAAAAAAATAATTTTAGTAATCATTTTTTTGTCACTGTAAATATATAGCGAGTATATTTAGTTTTGACATTGTATGAAGCTATTGAATATGTTATCAAATGGTGATAACAGAAACGCATCTTGAGAACAAATCAGTCTGTTATATTTTGTTTAAGGAAAATGCTAAACGTAAACCTAAAGACTATGCATAAGACATTAATAAATGCAATGAATTTTTGTATCTTAATAATAAAACCAATCACTCCAGCGGTGATAATAGAAACGCATCTTGATAAGAAATCAGTTTGTTATATTTTGCTCAAGGAAAATGCTAAACGTAAACCTAAAGGCTATGTATAAAACATTAATAAATGCAATGAATTTTTGTATCTTAATAATAAAACCACTCACTCCTGCATATAACTACTCCCAACGGATTTGTACAACCACTTTTGTATTTTTTTAACTTTTAATCATATGATTACATATATCAAAAACCTCTACTCAAAAAGACACAATGTAAAGAGGCTCTACACCATAGACACCTAACAATCACACACTTCTAGTGCATGACTATCTTAATCAACTCAACAAATAAATGTTTCGTTAGAGAAAATATGATGAGTTTGATTATGACATGATTACATGAGTAAAATCTAGGATTTATTATTATTGGTTCGTGGATTAGTCATTGTTGTGTTTGTTTTGGGCTAGTATATGGCCCTATTGGTTACTATCTTGTGCATGTTGGTCCTTATATGTCGACCTAACATGCGAACACCACAAAAATATGGCATGTGCTCACACATTTTTCTTCTTTCCCTATCAAGTGGCAGCTAACACTACTTATTGATCATACATATGGGGTTGATTGGAATTTCATTTTAGATCTTCTTGTTTTCTTATGACTTCTTATTGGCATCTTTTTGTAGTTTGTCGACTTGTCGGGCTTATTAGTCTTTTATCTTTTTCGAGTGTTACATTTACTTAAATTCAGGAATTTATAAGAAATAATCTTTTGTCCCTTTGACTAAATATGTAACAATGGCATTGCGCTCCCTTTCTCTGAATATAAAAGTACTCTTGTATTATTGATTGTTCCAAATATATGATGATGGTACGATTGGCGTATACTCAGCTCGTGGGATGATCTTTTAGAGCTATTCATGTTAAAAAAATTGCTTTTTAAAATGTTACATTACCAAAATTTAATATGTGTATTTGTTTTATTAAGTGACTTTTTTTACTCCTATTCAGCTTTTATCTTGAGATTTGAGTTATCAATCCCACATTGCTAAAAGAAAAGAAACTTTCCTTGCTTATATACTCTCATGTAGTTTGTTAACATTAATTGAGATTTGTATTGTGTTGTTGCATTTGACCATCATTCTGGTAGAGCAAATTATCAGAATGATTTGTCAGGGAAATAATCAATTTAAGTTCTTAATTCCTTTTATTTTTTTTTAATATGAATTTTCAAATTCAAATGTTGTTGCATTTGATGCTTGATTCAGTTGGAGCAAATTATTAGAATGAAATCTCAGATGTAACAAATCCATATCGATTCTCAATTGTTTTTGTTGTCTGGGGCAATAATCAATTTAAGTTCTTAATTTTTTTTTTTTTTTTTTTTTTAATATGAATTTTCAAATTCAAATGTTGTTGCATTTGCTGTTTTATTGAGTTGGAGCAAATTATTAGAATGAAATCTCAGATGTAACAAATCCATATCGATTCTCAATTGTTTTTGTTGTCTGGGGCAATAATCAATTTAAGTTCTTAATTTTTTTTATTTATTTTTTAATATGAATTTTCAAATTCAAATGTTGTTGCATTTGCTGTTTTATTGAGTTGGAGCAAATTATTAGAATGAAATCTCAGATGTAACAAATCCATATCGATTCTCAATTGTTTTTGTTGTCTTACAAATTTAAGGATTTCAGTAATATGTTCAAAATATGTAATTACAAAAATTCACATGAGTATTAAAATTTGTCATTACCAAAAAATATCGCGATTTAGATAATAGGTCCAACATCTTTTTGACATTGTATGGAACTGTTGGATACATATAACATTGTGCAGGAACTTGATAGCATTGTTTATGGTTAGAGAGTTGGTGTAACTTGAAAAGGATTCTAATTTGCGAACTTGAATATTATTTTGTATTTTGCGTGGTTCCTAGTACATATGACTGTGGTATACTTGTACACCATAATAGAATTGGGAATGATCTTGTTCATGTTACAAAATTGCTTTTCAAAATGTTAAATGACCTTTGCGTTATTAAGCAACTTCTTTACTCAAAGTCAATCCCACATAGGTAAAGAAAAGAAACTTGGCTTGCTTATATACTGTAATGTATATGGTTCTCTTGAATTGGCATAAGTGTTATGTTATTGTGTTGGATTCTCCAATTTGAATGAGCAAATTATCAAGTGAGCTTCTCAATTCTTTTGTTAAATTTTCGGGAGTTCGGTTAGATTTAGTTTATGAATTTTTAAACTCAAATGTTGCCACGTTTGATGTTTGATTATGCTAGAGCAAAGTATATGAACGAAATTCCAGATGCTATAAAATCATTTCAACTCTCATTTTTTTATTTCGTAATTCTATAAAACTCAATGCGTGTTGGGAAATAAGTTCAAAATTATAAAAAGTTAAAAAGATCTAGCATTATTAATATGATTTTCGCCGGTCAACTAATACGAATATATACAATCTAAGGTGGTGTTTGTTTTTTAAGAGGCTCTGAATCTGAATCTGAACCGCACATCTGAATCTGAATCTGAGGCGTTGTTTGAACCGCACATTTGCTTGCTCGTACTAATTTTTTTTTGGTCTTTTTTTGTGTCAGCAAGAGGCAACAAGAGGCATTCAGACACCCCTATCAAGTCTAGACCATTAAGATCTTACTGCCTCTAAACGCGTCTGAACGGGAAAAAAAAAACAAACGATCTGAACGACCAAAATGTCTGACCGCGTCTGAACGGTTCAGATTAAGAGGCTGTTAAGAGCCTCTTAACGAAAAACAAACACCACCTAAGTAAAACAGATTCATAATTTACGTGGTTTTCCACAAGGTCAAAAGAAGCCAACTGATTTTATTAGTACATTTCACTAAACACATTTTTTTAATCAAAGACTCAGTTGACAATCTCATACCAATACTTAAACATTCGCATATTACCATGTTATTATGTTCAATTCCAAACAAAACAATACTGTAAATGATAACCGATAGGTAGATTTCCATATATGTTACAAAGTGAATGAACATGGTGGAATTTACCAATGTAAACATGGCGTGTTTTTTTTTTGTCTATTACGAACAACACACTAATAAAAGGTTCTACATCTTAGTTTGGATACCTAACATTCATGCTTATCTTCCCATATATACCATTACGCGCAAATATGGTATCTTAATCATATCAGCAAAATACATATTTTGTTCAAGAAAATAAATTGAGTTTGATTACAACATGATTATATGAGTAAGATCTCCAAGATTTATCATTTCTTTTATTGGTTCTTAAGTTGGATATTAGTGGGCTGATTGACTGATTGTGGGGCTAGCGTATGGCCCTAATGATAACTATCGTGTGCGTATTGTGCCTTATATGTCGACCAAACAAACGTACGGACTTGGGACTCACTCCATCATTTCAAGTAGTAATAAATATTTTTGTTGAGATAAAATGGTTTCAAGTGATTAATCGGAACGATATTAAACATACACAAAGTTGAACTGAATTCATATAAGGGACGTTGGACATGTGATATGAAAAGGTATTTGTTAAATCCTGCATAGCTGATCAACAATGTCGACGTGGTTTATAACTGTAATACTAAGTTCCCGCTTGGGAAAGGAAAAGGTCACATGAATACCTCGCTTAGGTAGCATATATCTTAGTTAAAGACTCGCCCTCCGTATATAATTTAAACATGAAAAATGTCATTCATTTACCTGCTTTTTACCCACTTAGAAGTAAGTACTGAGCTACAAATATAAATCATACGCAATGATAGTATATAAGTTAAACAAAGATTTCATACCAAGATATTGTTGGTGTGTAACTCCCGGAACAGGGCTAGATAATCAATGTCAGCAGAAACAAATACCACTATGTGGTTACCAGATATCACTTGGAATCGTGTAATCACTTTCCAAAGTAAACTATTCGACCCTAATGCCTGGGTTACACGAATATCTACTTGGGATAAGACCAAATGTAGTTATAGAATTAGGCACAATTCAATAACCCTTGCGCTTACAAGTGTTTATTGTTTTCTGTGTCTACTTCATGCATAATCAGAGATCCTATTTTATAGGAGATTACTCTTAGCTAGTCAAATGGAATTATGAGTATTAATCGGCCCATTAATAGCATCACAATTATCCCCATTATAGCCGTTAGTGGTTACATGACCAATTAAACATGGTCATAATGCAGTTGTAACTGCCACTTGAATAGGTAAAAGCCCGTTACAAGCAGTACTTTCATAGCACTAGCAGTGGGTACCCTGCTTCAGTGGAAACACTGCTTTAGTGGAAACACTGCATATCAATGGAAACCACAATCAGTACTTTCTACTAGCATTACCAATACAAACCACTATTAGAGTCAGGGTGTTCATGGACCTTATGGGTGTACACTTCGTACCTCCTAACCCATTACAAGGTGTGAACTAATCCCACAAGTGCGCTAAATTTTCCAACAATCCTCCCCAAATTTAGTTCACTTCCTTTGCATGAAAACAAACATTAAACAAAACATGTGCATAAACGAAAATGTCCTGAGGATTGAATTTCTATCTTAGTAAATTACACGTTCAAATATTCGAGAATCAGGGTGTTCTAAGAATTGAACCCTTCAACCCATTTGAATACCTGAAGATAAAATACACACAAGTTTTCAAACACTTATCAGCTCCTGACACTATACAAGCCATGTGTCCACATCCAAATTCATAAATGTTGTAAAAGCTAAAAGTCCAAAAGCTCCCTGAAGCGGCAAAACTTCAACATTTACATAGGTGGTTCCTCTTTATTCATGCTCCTGCCAAGCACTTTTTCAAAGAAAATTAACCATTAAGAAGTAAATACTTCATCCTCCTTTCAGCAGGTTCTGAGCACAACCTTGGGATGTAAATAAAACATGTGCTCCAGTCCACTGAATGTTCAGCTTTCCACATTGAACTCAGCTCCCAAGTTTCCTTAGGAGGGAGTTGGGTGTCCTAGCATTCAGTGACTAAGTTGGACTTAAACCCATCCCTTTAGCAGACTTTATAACCAAGTCTCTAGCCAAACCCTTCGTCAAGTGATCAGCTAAGTTCTGTTGAGATCTAACAAACTCTATATATACCACCCCATTCATGATAAGCTCACGAATCATGCTATGTCTGACACCTAATTGTCTAGACTTACCATTGTACATTTGGCTATAATCCTTAGCCAATGTAGCTGCACGATCACAACGGATAGAAATAGGTGCTATAGGTTTAGGCCACAATGGAATCTCAAGAAGCAAGTTTTTCAACCATTCAACTTCTTTACCAGCAGCTGCTAAAGCCTCAAATTCAGATTCCATTGTTAAACTGGTGATGCAAGTTTGCTTCTTGGATGCCCAAGAAATTGCACCTCCACCAAGTAGGAATACCCAGCCACTGGTAGACGAATTGTCTTCAGTGTTACTGATCCAACTTGCATCAGTGTATCCTTCCAACACTGATGGGTAACCAGTATATGAGAGACTATAATCCATAGTTCTCTTCAAATATTTCAGTACCCTCTGAACTGCTTGCCAGTTATGAGCACTAGGATTACTAGTATACCTGCTCAATTTTCCCACTGCAAAGCCAATATCAGGCCTTGTACAAGTCATGGCATACATCAAGCAGCCAATTACCCTAGAATACTTAAGTTGAGATACAACCTCGCCATTATTAGGCATCAGCTTCTCACAAGTATCCATAGGTGTACTCACTGGAGTACAATCAAAGAAATTTAATTTCCTCAACACCTTCTCAATATAATGAGACTAATAGATAGAAATTCTTTTACTTTCATGTTTAATCCTTATACCAAGGATAACATCAACCTCCCCCATGTCCTTCATGGAGAACCTTAATGACAAAAACTCCTTTGTCAGGTCAACCTGATTTTGGTCAGTGCCAAAGATCAACATGTCATCAACATATAGACAAATGATGACTCCTTTACCAGATTCATCAAATTTGCTATATACACATTTGTCAAACTGGTTAAGAATATAACCACTAGACAAAACCACTTCATCAAATTTTTGATGCCATTGCTTAGGTTCCTGCTTCAGTCCATAAAGAGACTTAATCAGTTTATACACCTTGTGTTCATTTCCAGGCAAAATGAAGCCTTGAGGTTGGCTCATATAAACCTCCTCATCCAATTCACCATTCAAGAAAGCTGTTTTCACATCCATCTGATGAATAATCAAATTGTGAATAGATGCCAAAGCAATCAGCAGTCTTATGGTACAGATACGAGCCACAGGGGCATAAGTATCAAAGTAGTCTATCCCTGACTTTTGTTTAAATCCCTGAATGACTAGTCCAGCCTTGAACTTTTCAATAGTTCTATCTACTTTCATTTTCTTTTTGAAAATCCATTTGCAACCCAAAGGTTTGCAACCAGGTGGTAGATCAACCAACACCCAAGTGTTGTTGCCCATGATGGAATCCATCTCATCATTGATTGCTTCTTTCCAGAAAGCAATATCCTGGGACTTCATTGCTTCTTCAAATGTCTTGGGATCATCCTCAACAATGAAGCAATAGGAGTATTGGTCAGAGACCTCATCCCTAGTTCCTTCAACTAAGTATAGTTGAAACTCAGGTCCAAATGACTTTGGAGTCCTGACCCTTTTGCTCTTTCTGAGCATAGGTTCAGGTTGTTGAACCACAACCTCATCAGGGACCACTGATGGTTCTTCATCTGGGACCTCTGATACACCAGTGTCATGAGTTCCATTAGGAATCCTCTGACTTAGTCTAGGGACTGATGAGAATCTATTCTCATCAAAGTTTGCATCCCTTGATTCAATTATTGAGTTAACTGAAACATATTGATTAGGTTCAATAACATAAAACCTAAAAGCCTTGGAATGATCAGCATATCCAACAAAGATGCAATCAATGCCTCTTTCACCCAAAGTTTTCAACTTTGGATAAGGGAGTCTTACAACAGCCCTACAACCCCAAACCCTGAGATAGTTCAGGCTGGATTTCCTTTTAGTCTAGAGTTCATAAGGGATAACCTTATTCCTTTTGTTGGGAACCCTATTTAGCAAATAGCAAGCTGTTAACATAGCTTCACCCCAGAACACTTGACTCAGTCCTGAATAGGACAACATGGAATTAACCATCTCCTTCAGCACCCTGTTTTTCCTTTCAGAAATGCCATTTTGCTGAGGAGTATAAGGGGCAGTCGTTTCATGAATTATACCAACAGACTGAAAATACAGAGTATCCATGTACTCACCTCCCCTATCAGTCCTTAATCTTTTGATCAAAGACCCAAGTTGTAATTCAACTTTAGTTTTAAACACTTTGAATTTATCTAATGCTTCGTCCTTGGTATGTAAAAGATAGACATAACAAAACCTAGAAGCATCATCAATAAATGTCACAAAGTACTTTTTATTCCCCAAATAAGGAGTGGCAAACAAATCACACAGGTCACTGTGAATTAACTCCAAGAGCTTAGTCTCACGACTAACACCCTGAAAAGGTTTCTTGGTTATCTTGGTCAACATACAAGTTTTACACTTTTCAGTGTCCATGTCAAATGATGGGATCAACCCATCCTTAGACATATCTTGCATTCTTTTATAATGAACATGGCCAAGTATTGCATGCCAAAGGGTAGAGTCAGACAGGTCAGTGGTGGTTACAAAGGCTGAATTAACACTATCAGTGGTAATAATACACTATCAGTGGCAATATTAAGCCTGAACATTTGATTACATAAATAACCAAAACCAATAAAAACACCATTCTTAGAGAGAACAAATTTATCAGATTCAATAACTTGTTTATATCCATGATTATTCAAAATACTACTTGAAACCAAGTTCTTCCTGATATCAAGAACATGAATAACATCAAACAAAGTTACAATATTTCCAGAACTAAATCTAAGATCTACACAACCACGACCATGCACCAAGGCTGTTGACTCATTTCCCATGTGAAGAATAGAACCATCATTCAGTGACTCATAAGTCTTGAACCAGCTTCTATCTTTACACACATGAACTGTTGCACCAGAGTCAACCCACCACGCAATATCATCATCCTGCACATAATAAGATTCAGATACATATGTAACATAATAAATCTGAAAAGACTTATTAAACATATTCTGACCTTTTAGTGAGTTGGCTGAACCACCACTCCCTGAACCATTAGTACCTGATCCATTGGCTTTACCACCAATTTTAACACCCTTGCAATCCCTTTTAATGTGACCAGATTTGCCACATTTCGAACAAGTAGGTGTTGCCTTCTAGTTAGGATCTGCCCTTGTGTTGTCAGGATGTTTACGTTTGCCTTTGTTGTCATTGTACCTGGTGAAGTTGTTATGCTCCACCATATTGACAACAGATGCACCAACATCATTGCTACTCTTTGGCTTGTCATTATCCTGCACCCTGAGAGATTCCTCAATGCGCAGATGACTGCCCAACTCAACCAGAGTTAATTCCTCCTTCTTATGTTTCAAGGTATGCTTGAAATCTTTCCAAGAAGGAGGGAGTTTGTCAATGACACAAGAAACTAAAATAGCCTCATCCATGTGCATATTATGTTGTGTAAACCTTCCAAGTATACCAAGAAGTTCATTGTATTGTTCCATGACTGGTCTTGAATCAGTCATTTTGTAATTTGTGAAATTACTTACAAGAAACTTCTTACTTGAAGCATCCTCAGCCATATATTTGGCATCCAAGGAATCCCACAGTTCTTTGGAAGATTCAATGTTCTGTTAAATATCAAATAGAGAATCAGACATACCATTGAGAATTAGACCTCTGCATATGTAGTCATCATTCTCCCATTTGCTCCTCCTCCTAATCTGCTCCACAGTGGCATCATCACCCTCATCAGGAATAGGAGTGGTTAGCACATACACCACACTCATGCTTGACAGCAAGAAATTGCATTTTCTTCTGCCATCTCCTAAAGTCCACCCCTTCAAACTTATCAAGCTTGGCAAAGTTTGAAGCCATGTGTTTCATTGTAGCAGTTGTCATTGATTATCACAAATAGTTTACTTTGATTGTAGGTGTGTAACTCCCAGAACAGGGTTAGATAATCAATGTCAGCAGAAACAAATACCACTATGTGGTTACCGGATATCATTTGGAATCATGTGATCACTTTTCAAAGTAAACTATTCGACCTTAATGCCTAGGTTACACGAATATCTACTTCGGATAAGACCAAATGTAGTTATAGAATTAGGCACAATTCAATAACCCTTGCGCTTATAAGTGTTTATTGTTTTCTGTGTCTACTTCATGCATAATCAGAGATCCTATTTTATAGGAGATTACTCTTAGCTAGTCAACTGAAATTATGAGTATTAATCGGCCCACTAATAGCCTCACAATTATCCCCATTATAGCCGTTAGTGGTTACGTGACCAATTAAACGTGGTCATAATGCAGTTGTAACTGCCAATTGAATAGGTAAAAGCCCGTTACAAGCAGTACTTTCATCAGTTATTTCATAGCACTAGCAGTGGGTACACTGCTTCAGCGGAAACACTGCTTCTGTGGAAACACTGCTTCAATGGAAACACTGGATATCAGTGGAAACCACAATCAGTACTTTTCACTAGCACTACCAATACAAACCACTATTAGAGTCAGGGTGTTCATGGACCTTTTGGGTGTACACTCCGTACCTCCTAACCCATTACAAGGTGTGAACTAATCTCACAAGTGCACTAAATTTTCCAACAATTGAGTCGATACATAAACAAAAAGCATATTGTTTTTACCAACTTTAGGATACTCATGTCATTATAAGTTTATTTGTTTGAGTTAGCAATCCCACATTGCTAAAGAAACGAAACTTTCCTTGTTTATATACCCTAATCTATTTAGCTAACATAAATTGAGATTATCATGGTATTGTTGCATTTACGTATCCATTCTAATAGAGCAAATTATTAGATTTGCATGCGAGCGAGCGTGCAACAATCAATTTAAATTCTCAAATTTTTTATTTTCTTTTCTCATTTTTTAATTTTTTTTTATTTTTTTATACACTATAAATTTTAGCAAGATGGGTTAGGTTCATAAAATGAATTTTCAAATTCAAATGTTGTTGCATTTGATGTTTAATTAATCTTTTTATTTATTTATTATTTTTTTTTTGTATACACTAAAATTTTTAGCAAGATGAGTTAGGATCACAATATTATTAGATTTGCATGCGAGCGTGCAACAATCAATTTGAATTCTCAATTTTTTTATTATTTTTTTATTTTTTGAATTCTCAATTTTTTTATTATTATTTTTATTTTTTATTTTTTTTATACACTAAAATTTTTAGCAAGATGGGTTAGGTTATTTTCAAATTCAAACGTTGTTGCATTTGATGTTTAATTAATATTTTTATTTATTTATTTTTTGTATACACTAACTTTTTAAGCAAGATGGGTTAGGATCACAATATGAATTTTCAAATTCAAATTTTTTTGCGTTTGATGTTTGATTCTAAGGATGAGCAGAGAACCGAATTTTGTGAAAAGTAGGAACCGAAAATCGAATCGAATATAGTTTTCGGTTCCAGTTCTTTGGTCTACCCGGCTATGAACCGCTATTCTAAAATATAACTAGAAACCTTATGCACAAATGAATTAGGCCGATAAAAAACAAAAAAAAATATTTGAATGTTTTTAGCGTTTACAATTATTTACATTTAAACCAATAATGTTTAACAACAAAAATATAAAATCAAACAAACAATCATTTTATAGTTTCACATTGTTCAAATGTTTAGCAAAACAATAACATATAACAATCAAACTAAATGAAATAACTTAAAACTTTGTCCAACCAAATAATCAAAGACGTTTATAGTTCCACCATTTGTTTCCATTTATCTCTTCCAGTTAGTTATCTAATGGTCTTCCATATCTTACACAATCACAACGTCAAAAGCAAAAGAACAAGAGAACCGGACTCAATTGCAGTTTTTTAGATCCAACCAAGAAGTGTCCCTAACTTGCTCATGGTTTTAGAAACATATGTATTTTATGAAATCCATTTGAGTATGGGAAGCAACAAAAAATTACATGTTTCTAGAATTGTTGGGTATTTAGTTCCAGAATCGAGAACCGGTGAACCCGAACCCAACCAGACCGGGTATGGATTCGGTTCCGTTCGTCTCTATTCCGGTCCGACTCTTTGGTTCTTTTGCTCATCCATATTTGATTTAGCTGGAGCAAAGAATTAGAATGAGATCTCAGATGTTACAAATCCACATCGATTCTCAATTGTTTTTGTTATCTTACAAAATTTCGGAAGTTGAGTAATATGTTAAAAATATGTAATTACAAAAATTCACATGACTTTTCAACTTTTTGTCACTTCAAAAAATAGCGACTTGGATAATAGGTCCAACATCTTTTTGACATTGTATAGAACTGTTGGATATACTATCAATTTTTGTCCTTTGAATATAGTTGTTTATTTATTATTATTTTTAACGCTTTTTAGGCCTATACAACCAAAACTTCAATAAGTTAGGAGGATGTAGCATAACAAATAATTTATGTGGTTGTCCATGAAGTTCTAAGAATTAAATTGATGTTATTACTACATTTCATTAAACACATGTTATGCATTTTATGTGGTCAATTTTAAACCAAAACAACAATGTGAACCTGGACTTATAGATTTCCTAATCAATTTCAAGGTGAATGAACATGGTGGATTTTGATGATGCAAATTATGAGTGATATTGTAGAGGGGATAATCGATTTCGAAATCAAATAAATTGAGAATTAGCAATGAAAATAAGGAGTGAAGACAATCGAGTCTTATGAAAAAAGAAAGGAGCATCATAAAAAGTGAGTTTGTTGTTATCTTTTATTAAGAGTGACACAATGCTACAAGGTTTTATCATACATTTGGGGTTGATTAGAATTGCATATTGGATCGTCTTGTTTTCTTATGAATTTTTAGTGGCATCTTTTTGTAGTTGCCAGGCTTATTAGTCTTTTATCTTTTTGAGTGTGTAACATTTACTTGAAATTGGCTTGTTCCTAATATGTAATGATGGTATGACCGACGTATACTCGTTTACCATAATAGGAGTGGAATGATCTTTATAGACTATAAATGTTATAATATATGCTTTTTAAAATGTTACGTGACTAAGGTTTGATGTGTGAATTTGTTTTATATGTCATTCTAGTGCTAAAAAGGTTGAATAGCAATCGGCTAAATGCATGGTTTCGATTCCTAGTTCTATCTTCAAAGGGCTTCGTTTCGGCCTATGGTCTTTTTAGTGATTTATTTACTCAAATTTAGCTTTTATTTTGAGTTTCGAGTTAGCAATCCCACATTGCTAAAGTAAAGAAACTTTCATTGGCTATATACCCTCAGGTACATGGTTTACATAAATTGAGATTAGCATGGTATTGTTGCAGTTACACAGCCATTCTGATAGACCAAATTATTAGGTGTGCTTTAGTGAGTGCAAGAATCAATTTGAGTTCTCAATATTTTTTCCTTTTATATACACTAATATTTTTAGCAAGATGAATTAGGCTCATAATATGAATTTTTAAATTTAAATGTCGTTGCATTTGATGTTTGATTCTAGGGATGAGCACGGGTGCGGAACTAGTTGGAATCGAAACCGGACCCGATGGATCCGGGAATCGAATTTAGTGAAAAGTAAGAACCGAGATTCGAATCGAGCATTTATCTTGGTTCCGATTCTGGTGCCGGTTCTTCAAGTCTACCCGACTATGAACCGATTTTCTAAAAGTAAAAGTAGAAACCTTATGCACAAATAAATTAGGCCGATAAAAAACAAAATATATTTGAATTTTTATTTGCGTTTGCAACCATTTATGTTTAAACCAATAAAGTTTAACAATTAAAACATAAAATCAAACAAACAATCATTTTATTCTTTACATTGTTTAAATGTCTAACAAAAAAATGACACATTAGAATCAAACTAATTGAAATAACTTCAAACTATCTCCAACCAAATAACCAAAACCGTTTATAGTTTCACTGCTTATTTTCCTTTATCTCTTCCATTTAGTTTATCTGAATGTTCTTTCATATCTTTCGCAATCACATTTTCAAGAGCAAAAGAACAAGAAAATCGGACAGAACCTGAGTTGCGGTTTTTGTAGATCCAACCAAGAAGTGTCACTGACTTGCTTAGGGTTTTAGAAACAAATGTATATCATGAAATGTTTTGAGTATGAGAAGCAAAGAAATTTATATTTTTTTAGAATTATTGGGTATTCGATTCCGGAACCGAAAACCGGTAGACCCAAACCCAACCGACCCAAGGTCCGAAAATGCTGAAACTCAATAACGAGAACCGGGGTCTGGATCTGGTTCGGTTCTTCTCAGTTCCGGTCCGGTTCTTTGGTTATTTTGCTCATCGATATTTCATTCAGCTGGAGTAAAGTATTATAATGAGATATAACATGTTTCAAATTGATATCGGTTCTCGATTATTTTTTATATCTTACAGATTTTAGTGAGTTGAGTAATATGTTTGAAATATACAATTACAAAAATTCACACGAGTTTTCGAATTTTTGTCATTGTAACAAAATATAGCGAGTTGGATAATAGGTCCAACATCCTTTTGATATTGTATTGAACAATTGGATAAGCTTTCACTTTTTGTCCTTCATATAATTAGAATTTAGTTATTATAACACTTTTTAAGCTTATAAAACCAAAACTTCAAGAAGTTAGGAGGATGCAGCATTACAAATAAGCTATGTGGTTGTCCATGAAGTTCTAAGAATTGAATCGATGTTATTACTACATTTGGTTAAACACATGTTATGATGCATTTTATGTATTACACAGTTGCCAATCCTGTATGAATACTTTGTCATTTGCATATTACCACATTAATGTGGTCAATTTGAAACCAAAACAACAAAGTGGACCTGGACTTATAGATTTCCAAATCTATTTCAAGGTGAATGAACAAGGTGGAACATGATGACGGAATTTTGGAGTGTTATGGTAAAGGCGATAATCGATTTCAAAATCAATTCAATAGAGAATAAGGAGAGAAGACAATCGAGTTTGAGGAAAAAAAGAAACCAGCATCGTAAGAAGTGAGTTTGTTATCTCTTATTAAAAGGACGTATACCAATTAATTTTTAATCATCTTTTCAAGACCAAACAACCAATTTTCAAGAACCCAATCCTCAATCATTGCTAGCGACTTAACACACTTATGAGCAGGCACAAGATGACCAGCCCCAAACACCACCGCATTCATCAAATTTCTATATATTTGAACATATCCTATAAATTGACCATTGTCCACCGACACTTCCCTCTTTGACTCCATATAATCCTTAACACCATCCCATTTCATCTTTTTTAACCCATGACTCAATCCCCATAACACCAGCTCTTAAGTCACATTGACCCAAATACAACAAAATATTTACATCACTATTCTTTAGCAAATAATCGAACATATACCTAACACTTTGCATTAAGTCCTTGTGTAATGCAGACCCCACGACCTGAATACATGCTTCATAAACTATGGACTCGTTCGCTTTCAAGATTTTCTTGATCTCATTATTTGATAAAAAGCTAGTCACTTTGGTGGTTTCATAAGGTGTCAGTCTCCTAAAATTATATAATGTAGCTAATCCTAACATGTTTAAAAACTTTGATCTTGCATTTGTTGCATGATACTTTTCGTGTTCTTTTGTTAATCTAACAACTTCAAGTTGAAGTTTTTCCAAATGGGTTGCTTGTTAATTAATCCAAGATAATAAGCACTTTTTGCATGGGTTTTCACTTGTGTTATAGGGTCAGTTAACCCATTTCCTATAGCTAATCCACAAAGATTCACCCTTTCTGAAAAGGGTATATACTTATTATGTTTTGCTATATAATAACCAATATATGGGACATATTTTCTGATGTAACTCCCCGTTTATATAAACAGGTCGTGTTTCCAAAAAAAGTATTCAAAGAAATAAACTTCTTAATCGCAATAAATAAATGTTTGGCTACATTTTTTTATCACGTGGGATCCCTTCACACGCCGAAGCAATGCTAAAACCAGTTTCTATAGGATTATCAAGAAATAAAAGACCAAACAGCATATTCCATGAACTCGGATTCGTTTTAAGTGTAAGATGTTCCACACTATGCTTCAAAGAAGACGTAACAAGATACCCTTGGGCAACTTTGAAGCCAAATGAGAATTGGGACTTATGATATTGAAAGGTTGTTTAATTAAGTTCTTTTAGCCGAACCAGTGGTGGAGCTGATAGGAACATAGCCTGATTTCTTAGGTCACGCGTGTTTTGGAAAGGTGGTTGTGGTTGTGGAGGAGTGTCAGTTGGCTAGCCATGATTGAAAATGAGTAAAATATGATTGCATAATTAAGTCATATATCATGATTCTTCTGTAAGTTTGTAATACCAAAACTATAAAAGGTTTGTTTGATAATGAAAAGAAAAAAGATAATAGACTTTCACTAGCAATGTAAGTTAACTAGTCGGTTGGAATGATCTTTTAGAGACTATTTTTGCTATATTTGCTTTATTAAACGACTACTTCAGGTTTTTTGCTTTAAGCTTTGAGTCCCACATCGACCAAAAATAGAAATTTTTCTTTTTTATATTCTGTGATGTGTATAACACAAATCCGTTGGGATTAGTATCAACTTGTCCCAGAAGACATGGATGCGCAAGTTGATTTGAGTTCTCTATTTTTTTAGTTTTTCTTTGTCATTTTACAAAACTAATACAAGTAGGTTTTAAAGTATTTAGTTAAAAAAATATTTTAGTACTCATTTTTTTTGTCATTATAAATATATAGCGAGTATATTTAGTTTTGACATTGTATGAAACTATTGGATATGTTATCAAATGGTGATAATAGAAACGCAGCTTCAGTCTCGGGTAAATCATCATTACACAAAATGATTGATGACACTAAAATCACCAACATTTGTTATATTTTGTTCAAGGAAAATGCTAAACGTAACCCTAATGACTTTATAAGACATTAATAAATGCAATGAATGTTTGTATCTTAATAATAAAACCACTCACTCATGTATATAACTACTCCCAACGATTTAATGTACAACCATTTTTGCATTTTTTAACTTTTAATCATATGATTACATAGATCAAAATCTTTTACTCAAAATGTAAAGAGGCTCTACACCATAGATCACGCACTTCTAGTAATAAAGTGCATGACTATCTTAATCAACTCAGCAAATACATGTTTCGTTAGAGAAAATATGATGAGTTTGATTACGGCATGATTACATGAGTAAAATCTAGGATTTATTTTTATTAGTTCGTAGATTAGTCATCATTGGGCTTGTTTTGGGCTAGTATACGGCCCTATTGGTTGCTATCTTGTGCATATTGGTCCTTATATGTCGACCTAACGAACATGCGGACACTACAAAAAAATATGGCATTTGCTCACACATTTTTTCTTCGAACTTTTAAAGAGTGTAGATTTTTATTGAATGTTTACATTTATAAGAGTGTAAAAATTTATTACGTGAATAAACGTGAAGATAAATACACAATCATCACATTTTCTTCGACACACATGGCATCTGCAATCCACACTCATTGGACAAAATAAGAAATTTTGCATGTTTATATGGTCTAATATGCACGACTCATATAAATTGGCAATGGTATTAAGTTGTTGCATACGATTATCTCAGTATTTTAGAGCAAAATATCATAATAGGTCATTGGATTCAATAAATTATTTTAAGTTCTTAATTTTTTTTTCGGTTGTCAATTTACAAAAGTTGGCTTAGTTGAGCAATGAGTTCAGTTAAGAGTGAAGTTATTCATACCCCTTACCTTATTATGTGACCCTCATGGCATGACTCACAACTGAAAACCAGTGCGAACGAAAGATCACGAATGGGCTCGTGCAACAAACGCAAGAACTAAGCTTTTAAATATATTACAAAACTGTCACGAATAGCTACATTGTATGATTTTTAAATATATTACTAAAGTGACTAGCTTTTTATCCAATAATGACATCAAAAGAATCTTGAAAGCGAAAAAGTCCATAGTTTATGAAGAACGTAGTTGCGCAATCTTGTTGTGGGGTCCGCGTTACACTCGTACTTAATGAAATTGTCGGGATTAGTATTAAGTATGTGATTTATAATAGTGAATTATGGGTTAAAAAGATGAAATGGGATGGTCAACTTGCAGGGTATGTTCAAAAAATGGTTAAATGGTCTTTAGTGCTGGTCATCTTGATCAATCTATTAACTGAGATTAGTTTGACCACTAATCGAAGTCAACTATAATTTATGCAGATAACATTGTGACTTAAATATGTGGTGATTTCTTATAGGATACATAGGTTTGCTTAAATGAGTGAGTTGCTGACAGGTTTGCTTATTTTTTCGTAAATGTGGAGGTTTCTTATTTGAATCATTCAATAATCTGGTGTAAAAAGGACGTCGTAACTATCCTATGTATCAATTTTGGAGCACCCTTTCAGACGCATAAGCTCCATTATGAGTCTAAACATTGGTTTTCACATATTGTTTTTTGAGTGTGAGTCAACATTATGAAAAAATGATCTCTAGTTTTTTGTTTAAAAAAGTTTGTGCATTGTCAACTGTTTATGTTTACTTGACACAAGACATGAAATAAGTCACATTATGGTCGAATTGACCAACCAGTCGCATAATCAAACTTTGAATGAGCACTTTATGATTTTATCTTCTCTACCCGTGATTCACATAATCGTAAATGACCCGACTATTATTTCACTAGGATCGGTGGCCTAGTAGACGTTGCAACGTAGGGTCTTACAATAAGTCGAATACATATACAAGTTACTTTTTTGTTAGTTGAGTATGAGCTTCTTCTTTCCCTATCAAGTGGCAGCTAACACTACTTATTGATCATATATATGGGGTTGATTGGAATTTCATTTTAGATCTTCTTGTTTTCTTATGACTTCTTATTGGCATCTTTTTGTAGTTGTCGACTTGTCGGGCTTATTAGTCTTTTATCTTTTTCTAGTGTTACATTTACATAAATTCAGGAATTTATAAGAAATAATCTTTTGTCCTTTTGACTAAATATGTAACAATGGCGTTGCGCTCCCTTTCTCTGAATATAAAAGTACTCTTGTATTTTTGATTGTTCCAAATATATGATGATGGTACGATAGGCGTATACTCAGCTCGTGGGACGATCTTTCAGAACTATTCATGTTAAAAAAATTGCTTTTTAAAATGTTACATGACCAAAATTTAATATGTGTATTTGTTTTATCAAGTGACTTTTTTTACTCATATTCAGCTTTTATCTTGAGATTTGAGTTATCAATCCCACCTTGCTAAAAGAAAAGAAACTTTCCTTGCTTATATACTCTCATGTACTTTGTTAACATTAATTGAGATTTGTATTGTGTTGCATTTGACCATCATTCTGGTAGAGCAAATTATGATTTGTCTGGGGCAATAATCTATTTAAGTTCTTAATTTTTTTTACTTTTTTTTTAATATGAATTTTCAAATTCAAATGTTGTTGCATTTGATGTTTGATTCAGTTGGAGCAAATTATTAGAATGAAATCTCAGATGTAACAAATCCATATCGATTCTCAATTGTTTTTGTTGTCTTACAAATTTAAGGATTTCAGTAATATGTTCAAAATATGTAATTACAAAAATTCACATGAGTATTAAAATTTGTCATTACCAAAAAATATAGCAAGTTAGATAATAGGTCCAATATCTTTTTGACATTGTATGGAACTGTTGGATACAAATAACATTGTGCAGGAACTTGATAGCATTGCATATGGTTAGAGAGTTGGAGTAACTTGAAAAAGATTCTAATTTGCGAACTTGAATATTATTGTGTATTTTGCGTGGTTCCTAGTATATATGACTGTGGTATACTTGTATACCATAATAGAATTGGGAATGATCTTGTTCATGTTACAAAATTGCTTTTCAAAATGTTAAATGACCTTTGCGTTATTAAGCAACTTCTTTACAATACTCAAAGTCAATCCCACATAGGTAAAGTAAAGAAACTTGGCTTGCTTATATACTGTAATGTATATGGTTCTCTTGAATTGGGATAAGTGTTTATGTTATTGTGTTGGATTCGCCAATTTGAATGAGCAAATTATCAAGTGAGCTTCTCAATTATTTTGTTAAATTTTCGGGAGTTCGGTTAGATTTAGTATATGAATTTTTAAACTCAAATGTTGCCACGTTTGATGTTTGATTATGCTAGAGCAAAGTATATGAACGAAATTCCAGATGCTATAAAATCATTTCAATTCTCATTTTTTTATTTCGTAATTTTATAAAACTCAATGTGTGTTGGGAAATAAGTTCAAAATTATAATAAGTTAAAAGGATCTAGCATTACTAATACGATTTTCGCCGGTCAAGTAATACGAATATATACAATTTAAGGAAAACAGATTCATAATGTACGTGGTTTTTCACAAGGTCAAAAGAAGTTGAGTAATATGTTCAAAATATGTAATTACAAAAATTCACACGACTTTTTTACTTTTTGTCACTTTAAAAAATAACGACTTGGATAATCGGTCCAACAGCTTTTTGACATTGTATACAACTGTTGGATATGTTATCAGTTTTTGTCCTTTGAATATAATTGGGTTTTTGTTATTATAACACTTTTTAGGCCTATCAAACCAAAACTTCAAGGAGTTAGGAGGATGTAGCATTACAAATAATTTATGCGGTTGTCAATAAAGTTCTAAGAATTGAATCAATGTTATTACTACATTTCATTAAACACATGTTATGCATTATATGTGGTCAATTTTAAACCAAAACAACAATGTACGTGAACCTGGACTTGTAGATTTCCGAAGCTATTTCAAGGTGAATGAACATGGTGGATATTGATGATGCAAATTATGAGTGATATTGTAGAGGGGATAATCGATTTCAAAATCAATTCAATTGAGAATTAGCAATGAAAATAAGGAGTGAAGACAATCGAGTCTTATGAAAAAAGAAAGAAGCATCATAAAAAGTGAGTTTGTTGTTATCTTTTATTAAGAGTGACACAATACTACAAGGTTTTACACCTAAATTTGGATACATATGATAAGGTGTCTGATAAAGTTCAAAATAAAACGATATTGGATTTTTGCAAGACACGTGTGCTCCGAACTTGTTAAAAAAAGGTAAATCATGCAATAATAAATAAATAGGTCAACTTCGATGTAAATAATAAGCTACAGGATTGAGTCGTAAATAAGCTAGTACATATTAAACAAAAATTACGATAATCCTATAGGAGCTCGGTTTTGTACAACTTCAGCGCTTGAAGAGATCCCACATAATCAAGAAAATGAAGCGAAAGATTTTCTTATGGGGGCCGAGTAGAAATGCATGTCGAATCATCTTGTTTTCTTGTGACTTCTTATTAATTGGCATCTTTTCATTTTTTTTTGGATTAAATTGCATTTTTTTTACTTGTCAAGCTTATCAGTCTTTATCTTTTTGAGAGTGTAATGAGTCAACCAGTTCCACAGGTTCATCTCATGGAAATGCAGCAACTCATACCAATGGTTTACACACTCACACTGCAGCAAGCATATCAGTCCAGAAGACTACACCACACAAGACTTGTAGACTACTTCATAATAGTTTAACTAGTTGTAATAGAATGTAGTTATATTTTAGCTTTATCAGTTAGTTAGTTCTTACTTTTTCTTGTATAAATACCTCACCATGTACTCTTTTCTCATTAAGTTGAATACAATAATTCTTTGGCTTTCATTCTCTCTCAACTAACTAAATGGTATCAGAGCCATCACCACCACAAACTGTGGTGATGAGCTACTTCCGGCAATAAATAACAACCATAACAGAATTTCACCACCATAACAGATTTTCCCGCCAAAATTTTCCAAACACAACCACCACAGAACCACCATCAAAACAATCATAAACCATCATTCAATCACCATAATCAATAACATTCACACTATAACCATCATAATCATCAACTACACATCATTATCATTGTATTCACCATCATTCAACCGCCACTTAATCAAACAGTAACAATCACATCAACCTCACAACTCAACATTATCATCCATCATTAACTCTGGTTTCAATCAAGAATCATTCATCAAATCTATATCTTCAAAGATCAAGAATCAGTTAGAAAAGTCAAAGTTTGTTACAAAAGTCAACGATGCCTTCAAACACTGGAGGAGCTAACTCAGAAGGTTCTGGTAATTCTGGTACTAAAACAATGGACCAAGATGACATCAATTCTGCATTCCATCCATTACACTTCCACCAAAATGATCATCCAGGTTTGATACTCATCTCAAAGAAGTTAATTGGTTCTGAAAACTACAGTACATGGAAAAGATCTCTTTCAATTGCCTTGAATGCTAGAAACAAACTGAAAATTGTAACTGGTGAGTATGATGAACCTACACTTGATTCACACCTGAGACCACACTGGGAAAGAGCAAAGGACATGCTAATTTCTTGGATATTAAACACTGTATCTGATCAAATTAGCAACAATCTAAGTTTTGTGCATTCTGCATCTGCATTATGGTCTGAATTGAGTGAACATTACTCACAACTGGATGGACACAGAATATACCAAGTCACTCTTGCAATTGTTCAGTTAAAGCAGAACAATAGTAATGTTGAGGTTTACTATCATAAGCTTAAAGGTTTATGGGATGAATTAGATGCTCTTGAAGCTCCATATGCTTGTAGTTGTAAGTGTGTATGTGATAATGGTAAGACAAATGGTGAAAGGGATCACAGAAAGAGACTCATACAGTTTCTCATGGGACTTGATGAAAGCTATACCAACATCAGGGGTCAAATACTTCTCTTACAACCATTACCCACAGTTGCAAAAGCCTACAGCATGTTAAGACAAGAAGAAACTCAAAGAGATACTCCTAAACAGCCCACATCCACACCAATTGCTCTTAACACCATGACTAGAGGCTACGCACAACCAAAATTCACTCCCAACAGAACTTACCCCTCACACAACAGAACAACCACTCAGAACCAGACACCAACTCAGAATGAGAGAAGAAGCAACTTCAAGAAAGGAATTACTTGCACAAACTGTAACAGGGAAGGTCATTATAGCAATGAATGCTACAAATTGGTTGGTTATCCAGTTGGCCACCCTCTTCACAACAAATATGTACCACCACATCAGAGAACTACACAGAACACTAAGGGCAAAGCTACCATCAACATGGTTTTGGGAGAAACTCCATTGGAAGATACTGATCCACAAGGTTCTGGTCAATCAAGTAGTGGTGACATTGTGAATGCCAGAATGGACATGCTGCAAAACCAACTTAATCAAGTACTGCTAATGCTTCAAAATAAAGATGCTGATCCAAACCTTGTCCCATCATACATGGCAGGTATATTCTCCATCCTACATTCTTTCATTGCTTCATATGTCTCAAAGTCTAAGGATTCCTGGATAATAGATAGTGGTGCCACTGATAGTATCTGCATTCTACTTTCACTTATGTTTAATGTTAGAAAATATCAACCACCCATACTTGTTTTACTCCCCAATGGTCATGTCACAGAGGTACACCTAATAGGCTCAGTTTGCATATACAATGATTTTATCCTTCACAATGTTCTATATGTACCATCATTCACTTACAATCTCATCTCCATCAGCACAGTCCAAAGAACTACTCACTCATCCATCACCTTTACTTACAACTCATGCTACTTCCAGGACCATAATGGGAAGAAAACCTCAGGAACTCTCTATGGAGGACTTTACACTCTCACTTCTGCAACTGCACCTCAATAATCATCTCAACAATCCACAATTATGTCACACATCAGTATTAACCACTTAGGGCATGCAAGATTGGGACACCCTTCATTTCAAGTTCTCAGCAAAATCAAAAGTCTACCTACTTCTTCTTTTAAAGTTTCAGATAACAAATGTACAATTTGTCCCTTGTCCAAACATTCAGTTTTACCATTTCCTGTTAGCATTTCACATGCTCAATCTATGTTTGATCTTGTTCACTTTGATGTTTGGGGTCCATACAGACACCCAACCATGAATAAATGTACATATTTCTTAACAATTGTTGATGATTTTTCAAGAGTTGTATGGACATATCTTTTGCCTAACAAATTTCATGTTGCATCAACAATCAAAACATTCCATCAATACATTCTGAATCATTTTAAAAAATCCATCAAAACCATAAGAAGTGATAATGGGACAGAATTTCTTAATACTACACTTGATGACTTCACAAAAACACATGGCATAATTCATCAGACATCTTGTCCTTACACACCCCAACAAAATGGCAGAGTTGAGAGAAAACACAAACAACTTCTTGAAATGGCAAGATCCCTCCAATTTCAAGAAAATTTTCCAAAACACCTTTGGGGTTACTGCATTCTCACTTCCACATACCTCATAAATAGACTACCCTCAAGGATCTTACATGACAAAAGCCCATATGAACTACTTTACAACAAACCTCCTAACCTGGATCACCTCAGAATCATTGGGTGCAAAGCCTATGTTCACAATCACACAACTGACAAATTTGCACCAAGATCAACACCAACTGTTTTACTTGGCTATCCACCAAACCAAAAAGGCTACATTGTCTATGATCCACAAACTCAGAAAACCATCACAAGCAGAAATGTCACTTTTGATGAGACCATTTTTCCTTTTCACCAAAACCCCATCACAACCTCCTCTGTACCACCTCCACACATCACTACACCACCAACCTACAATGAACCACCTCATATCATGCCTATGCAAACTGAGCCTCAACCATCTTCCCCATCAAACAATACAACATCTTCACACACAAGTCAATCACCACCTTCACATACCACCAATTCCTCTAATTCACACACCTTACCAATTTCCACTGAACATACATCACCCACTACAAATCACTCACCAATCACAGATCCAATCCCAACACCTATACCATCTTCTTCTTCTTCATCAACCACTGCATCACACTCACCTATTCCTCCACCACCTCCCATACTCAGAACATCCACTAGAACCAAGCAATTACCAACAAAATTCACAGATTACCACCATTCACTTCCTCATAAATCCTCTGTGCATACCATCACCTCTAAATATCACTTAACCAAATACATTAATTATAACAACCTCACATCCCCACACAAGCATTTCATCTGTTCATTAGATAGATTAGTGGAACCACATACCTATGTCCAGGCATCCAAAGACCCAAGATGGATTGAGGCAATGAGGAAAGAAATAGGTGCCCTTGAACAAAATAATACTTGGGAGGTCACTGAACTTCCTCCTGGCAAATTTCCTATTGGTTCAAAATGGGTCTTCAAGATAAAATACAAAGCTGATGGTACAGTAGAAAGGTTCAAGGCTAGACTTGTTGCCAAAGGCTACCATCAAAAGGAAGGAGTGGATTTTACTGAAACCTTTGCTCCAGTGGCCAAAATGGTGACTGTAAGGACCTTACTCACCCTTGGAGTACAAAAGGGTTGGCACATTGAACAACTGGATATCAACAATGCATTTCTACATGGTGACCTCCATGAAGAAGTTTACATGACCATCCCTCAAGGCTATCCTAAACCAACCTCACCAACTGCTGTTTGCAAGCTCAACAAATCTCTCTATGGCCTGAAGCAGGCCAACATACAGTGGTTTTACAAACTCACTACTTACTTGAAGGAATTGGGGTTCAAACAAAGTTATGTAGACACTTCTCTTTTCACCCTTCACACCAAATCATCTACTACTTCTCTTCTTGTGTATGTAGATGATATCATCCTCACTGGTAATGATAAGTCTTTCATCAATCATGTCAAACACCAGCTTGATCTCACTTTCAGCATCAAGGACTTAGGACCCATCCATTATTATCTTGGCATTGAATGTTTCAGAAACTCTACTGGTATGGCTATGTCTCAAAGGAAATATGCTCTTGAGCTCTTAAAAGAAGCCAATCTCCTTCATGCTAAACCTGCAGCTACACCATTAGATCCCAATATCAAACTAAATAAGACAGATGGAGTTCCTTTGACAGATCCTTCCACCTATAGAACCTTTGTTGGTAAACTTCTCTATCTCACCTTAACAAGACCTGACTTAGCTTATGCAACACACTCTCTTAGTCAGTTTCTTCAAGAACCAAGAACTCCTCACCAAAAGGCCCTAATCAGAGTTCTCAGATACATCAAGCTTTGCCCAGGCCAAGGACTATTTCTACCAACTCTTAACAGTTCTACTCTTACTGCATATTGTGACAGTGATTGGGCAAGTTGTCCCTATTCTAGAAGATCTGTTTCTGGCAACAGCATCTATCTTGGTAGCAGTCTCATTTCTTGGCAATCAAAGAAACAAAATGTTGTTTCTAGATCATCTACAGAAGCTGAATACAGGGCCCTAGCAGACACTACTTGTGAATTATCATGGATAAAATGTCTCCTCAAGGATCTCCTTATTCATGTCTATACTCCAATAAAGCTTTTCTGTGACAATGCATCTTCTATTGCTCTAGCTTCTAACCCCATTCAACATGCCAGAACAAAACACATTGAAATTGATTGTCATTTTGTCAGAGATAAGGTTAAAGGAGGGCTGATACTTCCTACATTTGTTCCTTCTAAGGATCAGACAGCTGATATCTTAACAAAGGCTCTACACAGACCTCTTCATTACAGATGTCTTTCCAAATTGAGCATTTGTGATCCATTCACAATGCCAATTTGTAGGGGGGATAATGAGTCAACCAGTTCCACAGGTTCATCTCATGGAAATGCAGCAACTCATACCAATGGTTTACACACTCACACTGCAGCAAGCATATCAGTCCGGAAGACTACACCACACACAAGACTTGTAGACTACTTCATAATAGTTTAACTAGTTGTAATAGAATGTAGTTATATTTTAGCTTTATCAGTTAGTTAGTTCTTACTTTTTCTTGTATAAATACCTCACCATGTACTCTTTTCTCATTAAGTTGAATACAATAATTCTTTGGCTTTCATTCTCTCTCAACTAACTAAAGAGTGTTACATTTCCTTTAAATTGGGTTTATATAAAATAATCTCCATATAGTTATGTAAATACCAAAATGATCTTCTATTGACTTATTCCTAATATGTAATGATGGTGCATCACTGTGGTATTCTCGTATACCATAATATGACTAAAATGCGTTGTGTGTATATCATTAATAAGCAACTCCTTCACTCAAATTCAGCTTTTGATTTGAGTTTTCTATCCCACACAGGTAAATAAAAGAAACTTCTGCTTACTTATATATTGTTATGCATATTGTTTTACTAAATTGAGAAAGACATTATGTTGTTGCGGGTGGAATGTCATTTTGTTAGCACCTAACAAAGGTGACAATCCATGAGCAAGAACCAATTTAATTTCTCAACATTTTTGGATCACAAAATTCAATGAGTACGTTCAGTTATGTTTAAAATATGAATTTTCAGGTTCACAAATTGTTGCATTTGTTGTTTGATACCGCTAGAGCAAAGTATTAGAATGAGATTTCATATACCGTTTTCAAGAAGACAAAGACTAATAAACCCAACAAGAAGATCCGATATGCAATTCCTAATCAACCCCATATCATCAATAAGTTTTAGCTGCCACTTGATACGGAAATAAGAACCAACACTGATGTTTGCATACTGAAACTCCACATGTGCAAGTGATGACTAATAAGCCGAACTGTCATATTGCAACTAACTCAAGTAAACGCATCAATAGTCAGGAAGAATAATTTCATGTGAAAATAAGGTATACCAAAGCACATGTTTTCTTAACTACGATTACAAGAAATGGAAGTCACAAAAAGAACCTTTTTTTTTTGGACAGCCATATCAATCAATACAACATGTTTTCATAATTCCAATATATGTAGTGTTTGTATTTTGGGTTCTTTGTTGCTTGTTAATTTATTCCAATATAATAAGCACTTTTTGCATGAGTTTTCACTGTGTTATAGGGTCAGTAACTCATTTCCTATAGCTATTTCACAAAGATTCACCTTTTCTGAAACGGGTATATTCCTGTTACTTTTAGCTATATAATAACCAATACATTATGGCAGGATCAGTCACCCGGGCAAACCAACCCTCCTCCAAGAAGAATTGTGCTATGCCCCCCCCCCCCCCCCCCCCCCCCGATCCCTATAGAGCGAAAGAGCTGCCTATGCAAAGCAAGTGAGTACAAGATCGAAAAGAATGCGTTAGACGGGATATATTTTCCCACGTAACTCTCCCTGATTATAAACTTCTTGTTTCAAAAAGAGTATTCAAAGAAATAAACTTCCACGAACTCGGAATTCTTTTTAAGAGAAGAAGTAAAAATATACGGGCCTAGTTCGAAGAAGTTTTCAGTCATGGAAGAACACCCTGCGCCACCTTGAAGTCAAATGAGAGGTGGGACCAGTGTTGGAGTTGATGGTAAGATAGCTTGATTTCATGGGTCGGGCATGTTTTGGGAAGGTCGTTGTGCTGGTGGAGGAGATGGCAGTTGATTCCATCATATGGAGTCAAAGAGGGAAGTCTGGGTGGTCATCAGTCTGTTAATTAGCAACTCCTTCAGGTTTTTTGTTTTATGCTTAGTGTCCCACATCAGCAAATAAATAGAAATTTTGCTTGTTTATAATATGTGGCGTGTATGACTAACACAAATTAGAATTGATGTTAGGTTGTCGCAGTTGGCAAGCCATCTTGATATAATAAGATATATCATAATGTCTTCGCAACTCTGACGAATTGATTTGAGTTCTATCTTTTTTTTGTTTTTCTTGTCATTTTACAAAACTAATACGAGTAGCTTTTTATTGTTTTTCTTGTCATTTTACAAAACTTTTTTTTGTTTTTCTTGTCATTTTACAAAACTAATACGAGTAGCTTTTTATTGTTTTTCTTGTCATTTTACAAAACTAATTCGAGTAGCTTTTAAAGTATTTAGTTAAAAAAAATCATTTTAGTTCTCATTTTTTTTTTGTCATTATAAATATATAGCGAGTTGTCCGATATCTCCAACATATTTGGTTTTGAGATTGTATGAAACATACATTTGCAAGAAAACATGTTCTTTGCCGCTCTGGTATACCTCATTTTCAAATTAGATTCTTCTAATTGACTATTTTATCTGATGTCCCCGAAGGGACTCTTCTACTTGACTACTGATATTTTTTCTCGAGTGAGTTGTATATAGTGGTTCAGCTTATGAGTCGTCACTTTCAAATGTGGAGTTTTGGTATTGAAAACCAATGCTGGTTTCTGTTTAGTAAAATCTCGGCTCTTGCGCTACTTGACTGTAAGAGTGGCGGTTGTTGGTAGCTCATCGATGCAAAGGTTGTTGGTATTGACTTTAGAAATTACAATCATTATGCGAGTTAGCGTTTTGATACTTCTTATTAGTATTAATCAGTTGTTAGAATAACTTTCTATTGTTGTTAAACCGAAAGTCGACAATAATCATTCCTTTTAGGCTGTACATCAATCGATAACATATATAGTCAATTTACTCTACTCGTTATTTACATAAATTCGTATATGACCAATCTATTATTTGATTGGGGCCGATGGCCAAATAGACGTCGCAAAGTAAGGTCTTATGTTTATTTTTGCTCGCGAATCATAATAGAAACAAGTGAGCTGAAAACATATACCAGAAACTTTCGTCGTTTGTTGAGTATGCGTTTCTTATTTATTATCAAGTGGCAGCTAACACTACTTATTGATCATACATATTTGGTGTTGATTAGAATTGCATATTAGATCTTCTTGTTTTCTTATGACTTTTTATTGGAATCTTTTTGTAGTTGTCGACTTGTCGAGCTAACTAGTCTTTTATCATATTGCGAGTGTTACATTCGGGTTTTATGTAAAAATAACTTGTATTTTGGCTTTTTTCAAATTTATGATGATGAACTGGCGAGTGGCGTATACCCGTATACCATAATAGAAGTGGGATGATCTTTATAGACAACAAATGTTATAAAAAATTCTTTTTAGAATGTTACATGACTAAATTTGGTTTTATTATTATTTTTTATTATTATTTTTTAGTGATTTCTTTACTTAAACTGGGCTTTTATTTTGAGTTTCTAATTAATAGTCCCACATTGCTAGAGAAAAAAAACTTTCCTTGTTTATATACTCTCATGTACTTGGTTGTAAAGAAATGTTATTAGCATTGTGTTGTTGCATTCGAGCATCCATTTTGGTAGAGCAAACTATCAGACTTGTTGCCGCATTAATCAATCTGAGTTCTCAATCTTTTTTTCTTTTTTATTTGTATATATTAAAAAAACTAGCAAGGTAGATTAGTTAGGTTAAAATTTAGCTGACTTTCCATAAGCAACAACCAGTTTAATTTTTCAATATTTTTGGGTCACAAAATTCACGAGTTTAGTGAGGTTAAAAATATAAATTTTCAGATTCACAAATTGATGCATTTGTTGTTTGATACCGCTAGAGCTAAGTATTAGAATGAGATTTCATATATAGTTTTCGAGAAGATAAAGACTAATAAACCCAACAAGAAGATCCGATATGAAATCCTATTTAACCCCATATCATCAATAAGTTTTAGCTGCCACTTGATAGGAAAATAAGAACCAGATGTTTGCATACCGAAACTACACATTCGCAAGTGATGACTAATAAGCCGAACTGTCATATGCCAACAAATTCAAGTAAACGCATCAATAGTCCAGAAGAATAATTTTATGTGAAAATAATAATACTTTTAGCTGCCACATTGAAGCCAAACGAGAAGTAACGGTGTATAACGGTGTGACAAATGTTATTATTTTTAATTAAGTGTATTTAAAAAGAAATTTGAAATTTGAAAAAGTATTTTGGATATAACACATTAATTTTTTAAGTTTTTTAATTTTTAAAGAATAAGCATTCGTGCAATATATATAGTATATAGATATATATTTAGCAAGTTGAGTAGAAGTTTGTAAAATGTTTAATTTTGAGAATTTGCATGAGTTCTCAACTTTTTTACTGTCATTTTTAGAATTTAACGAGTTACATAATAGGAAAAAAAAAAACATTTAATCTTTTGATATCATATGAAACTCGTTGAATAGGTTATCACTTTTTGTGCGTTTATATGTAGGTAGTTAATGGGTGAAATATGATCACACAAATATTTTATTACAAGGTTCTTATGAGTATTTAAAACAAAGAGAAAAGTTCATTTAAAGACACTTATTTTGTTGCATATTGAGTGACTAATCCTCACCATCTAATCATTTGATCTAACGGACAAGATCATACATTAAACAATATCCACTTTCACCCTTCTACCTAAATTTACATATTTTCGTTTATGACTTTGTAAATGCACCGGTGTGTTTCGATTATGAAGGGACAAAAAATATTTGTAAGTTTATGTCATCATCGTTCTTAAATCCACCTATTTTATTATTTTTAATTTAAAGTTAAACTCAGCTATAGAATTCAAACCAACATGTTTACCCTTTAAATAAATCATGCAATAATGGTTGGTGTTAAAATGTGGTCTGGTGTGGTATTGAACCATATGTGTCTGCGTCATTCACGTGACATGAAATGAACAAAATTTCTTCTCATACACATTTATCAACATATAACAAATTCTTCGTTTTTTTTATGTCGTTTTTGTTTTTGTAAAAAAGGGATGTAATTAAAGTTGGAAATGATCTTTTAGGTACTATTCACGTTATAAAGATGTGTTTTAAAATGTTAAATGACTAGATTGTTTAAAGTTTCCCACATCGGGTAAAGAAAATAAATTCTCATTGTATATATTGTGTGATGTATATGACTTACACAAATTAAGACTAATGTTATGTTATGGTATTTGCTATCTTAGTTTGGTAGTGCAAAATATCAATTCAAGAAGCATTTATCATAAATTCATATGAGTTCTTAATTTTTTTTCTCTCTTTTTGTAAAATTGGACGAATACTCGCATAAAACGATAGTGTATAGATGCAAATAATTAGACTTGCGAAATCGTAATTTTAGTTTGACCCTTGATGCAAAACCTACGGGTTCAACTTGTAGTCATTGAGGGAAAAAAATTATATGGGTTAGAAACAAAAAATAATAAAAGATTAAGTATTAAACGATATTTAAAATATTTTTTTTGAAGGGCAAATAAATACATATATACTAAGAATCAACCAAAGATCCAACCTATGACATAGACAACACATGCCCCTTTCTATAAGAAATAGATAAAGGGGCGGCTAGAGACAAACTACCAAAATCAGTGAGCTAAACTCACGACCAAGCAAACACAATCAAAAGAAAACCAACATGCCTGACTAAAACTAAGAGCTAACCCGAAGAAAGAAACAACAACTGAAAGTACATAACAAATCAAAACAACTCCAGCAGCAAATTAAACACGATTGCTCAGACCACTAAACCACTCTTCTCACTTCACGTCCTCCTTCTTCGACCGGGCTGAAATCCATTCGAAAGTTCGCAACTGAACTTCTTTAAACACATCCGGAATCATGGAACCATTCCTTCAAAATATCATCTGGTTCCTATTGCTCCATATAATGTAAAGTGTGGACCAAATCACAGCTTTCCATCTCTCTCTGTTAGTACCATTAAAAGAATTAATACCAGGTAAAGTGAGAACATCCCGGACCGAAAACACGTCAATATTTTCTAGGCCCCACCATTCGAAAACCCGCCTCCAAACCAACTGAGCCTTTGGACATAAAACAAAACAATGATCCAAAGATTCAATGCTGTTATTGCAGCTGGGACACAAGAGGGTATGAAGATCAATACCAATGTCATCGAGAATAGTGCTAACCGGAAACCTCCCATGATACAACCGCCATATAAAAACACATACCTTTTTAGGGATGCTCTTGCACCATGGAGTAACGAATTGTCTCCCGGTCAACCCGAGAGTCTTTTCATCTATCAAGTACTTAAGATCTTTGACTAAGAACTTGCCGTCTTCACTCAACTCCCACCTGCATTTGTCCATCACCTGCTTATTTAGTTGAACAGATTGTACCAAATTGCATAGCTCTGTAATATCCCTCATCACCCTTCCTCTTGGAGTATTCCTCCAACGCCACTCCCATGTCCAGTCGTCCCCCCTCCAAACCCCTTTATTACCTACACTAACCTCTTTGAACACCTCTAAATGATATAACCTAGGAAACTGCTCACGCAACCTACTACCCCCACCCATATGTCGTCCCAAAACAAAATCGCCTTTCCATCCCCCACCTCCCATTTCGCTGTAGAAGCTAGGTTAATCCCGATCTTACCCAGATCCCTGCCTACTTTCACTATATTTCCCCACACACTATTCCTGGTAAAGCTTATATTTTCTTCTAGCAACCCTCCCCCTGCCCCGTACAAAATCTTAATTACCTTGACCCACATCGTGTCATTCTCAACCCGGAATCTCCACCACCACTTGCTAAGAAGCGCCCAATTCATGGCTTTAAGACTGCCGATATTTAAACCCCCCACCCCATAGTCGGACAACGCCTTTTCCCATTTAACCCATACCATATGTTTTGAGTCCCCAACCCCCCCTCCCTAAAAAAAATCTCTCCTAATGCTCTCAAGTGAATGAAGAACACTCATCGGGGCTCGAAACAACGAGAAAAAGTACAACGATAAGCTACTGAGAACCGATTTAACAAGAGTCAATCTCCCACCGAATGAAATCATTTTTGCCTTCCAATCTGCTAACTTACTCTTGAATTTATCTACCATTATGTTCTAGTTTTCAATTCTCCCCATATTATTACCAACCGGAAGCCCTAAATAAAATAAAGGAAGCTTCCCGACACGACATTCCAAACTCCTAGCATAATATTCTATTTCCTCCATCTCGATGCCAATACCGTACAATTTACTTTTGTTCAAGCTAACTTTTAATCCCGAGACTAGTTGGAAGCATTTGAGAAGTTTCATCAAGTTCATAATGTTATTTCTACTCCATTTGCCTACAAATATTGTGTCGTCTGCGTATTGAAGATGTGTTAACCGTACCTCATCTCTTCCCACATTAATGCCTTCAAACAGACCGCTATTCAACACCTCTTGCATCATGATGTTCAAACCTTCAGCTACTATCAGAAATAAAAATGGGGATAGGGGATCCCTTTGTCTAATTCCACGTTGTAACACAAACTCCTTAGTAGGAGCACCATTAACAAGGATGGAAGAAGTAGCCGTCTCAAGACATGCACGAATCCAACCACACCACTTCCTCCCGAAACCCATGTGATACATCACTTTGTATAAGAATTTCCAGTTGACACAATCATATGCCTTTTCAAAATCGACCTTGAAAATGAGACAGGTATTCTTCGAATTTTTATAAAATCTACCACCTCATTAACCAATAGGACTCTGTCAAGAATGAACCTATCTTTAATGAAAGCACTTTGAACGTCTTCAATTAATTTGTCTATCACTTTCTTTAATCTTTCCGCCAAAATCTTAGCTACAATTTTATAATAGCACCTAATAAGGCTTATTGGCCTAAAATCACCAAGACTGATTGGATCAACAGTTTTCGGAATTAGTGCTACAAAGGATGGATTACATCCTCTGCTAATCCTTTCATTCTCCCAAAACCACCTCACCGCTCTCAAAATATCAGACTTTATGATTTCCCAACACTTCTTAAAAAACTTAAAGTTAAAACCGTCAGGCCCCGGTGCCTTTGAGCTTCCGCATGAATTCACTGCCTCCCACACCTCCTTTTCCTCAAATTCTGCCTCTAGAAGATTAGCTTCAAATTCAGACTAGCGCTTGAATCTATTGCTAATAAACTTCGGCCGACCCATATCTGATTCCGAATAAACTCCTTTGAAGTATTCATAAACGGTTTGTTTGATAGTTGCTGGATTTTGGCACCACATGCCATCCACCATAAGACCCCTTAAACTGTTTTTTCTATAGCGTTACCTTACCTTTGCGTGAAAATACTTTGAGTTTTCGTCCCCTTCTTCGTACCACTGAATTCTTGCTTTCTGTTTTAGCATTTTCGCTTTTATGCCATCTTTTTCTATCCAATCTGCCCGGGCCTTCTGCCACATTTCAATCTCATAATCCTCCAAAATTCTACTTTCAGCTTCTTTTCCCATAAATTTGCTTCCTTTCTAGCCGTTTCAATTTCTGCATCCAAACCCCTGTACTTCTCTTTACTCCATGTCTTTAACGCCATTTTGACATTTTTTAGTTTATCCCTAAGAACACAATCAGGATTCGTTGTAGAAACTGATGCCATCCATGCGTTGCGGACAATCTCTTGAAAATCCGTCTCTTCCATCCAGGCGTCAAAGAATCTAAAAGGCTTCGGTCCAAATTCTAAACCCTGGTCAAGTAACACGATCGGACAATGATTAGACAGTTTCCTGTCCAATGCGACTGATCCAATGTTCCGCCATACTCTTTGAAACTCCTCCGAAACCAAAAATCTATCAAGTTTACTAAATTTTATTCCATCGTCGCTAATTCGCGTAAATCTTTTACCCCCTAAAGGAACATCGGTCAAGTTCTCTCTTCTAATAAAATCATTAAACTCCAAAGCTCCCCTCGTACTGAACTCAGTGTTCATCCTTTCATCCAATCTTCTTACTTCGTTGAAGTCACCAAAAATACACCAACACGCGTTCACATTACCAATTAAAGTGCTGATTCTGTACCACAACGCTTTTCTATCACTTTCATTCCTTGGACCGTATACATTGACAAAGCCGACCATATCATCCACCCCAATCCATCTACCCAAAACTGCTACGAAACCCGACTCGCTTACAACTTGATCTTTTTGAAGACTTTATTATCCCACATTAGTAAAATCCCTCCCGATCAACCAACGGCATCCTTATTCACATAATCCACATCATCTGACCCCCATATACTGTTAACCATTTTCATATCGATATTTCTAGATTTTGTTTCCTGAATCCCCACTACTACTAGTTTTTCTTTTATGCATAACTCTCGGATCCAATCAACCTTCCCAACCTTCCCGATACCTCTACAATTCATAGACATAATCTTCATTTAAACACCTAATATATCGATCCAAACTAACAAACATGACCAACTTACATACCTTCTATTTCCTCCCCTGGCTCTGGGATCGCTACGACATGACATGCGGTTTTATGTTTACCTTCCCATATTAATCCAATGCTTTCCCCAAACTTCTCTATCTGGGACAATTCTTCCTCACCGATTTTTCAATTTAGCCTTATAGATCTGCCGCATGAACTCCTAGATCCAACTTGGCTAATATCTTGCTCTTTGCTCCGCTTCTGGATCGATATAGTGTTCTTCTTAACCTTGAGATGTTTGGTACCGGCTAACTCCTTAAATTTTCTCATACTTAGTTTCCCTTTCCATATTCTACCAGAATCTATCGCACCATCATATGATAGATTTAAAATATTAGTTTAGTGATAGATGTTTGTTATCATTTTTAATTAAAAGTATAATAATCCACTAACATTACTCAATTTTAAGTATTTTAGGTGTTAAAAAAATCATATACTCTTTTATAAGTAAGTAGTAGAGACACAACAAATTGTTTAGAAGTTTCAAAATATCTAATTTTAAGAATCATTTTATAAAACATAGCAAGTTGAGTGGATGTTTCAAACATATTTAATTTTGAGAATTTGCATGTCTTCTCAACTTACTTGTCATTTTATGGAATTTGGCTTGTTGCGTAATAGGTCAAAAACATTTTATCTATTGATATTGTAAGAAACCGGTTGGATAGGTTATCACCTTTTATTCGTGTATATATAAGTAGTTAATGTGTGAAATTAGAAGTGTCAATCGTGTAGTGTTTGGGTTGACATATTCAGGTTCACAAGTTAATTAGTAGATTGGTATAACCTCTACTCAAACACGACCTATTTATTAATCGTGTAAAGAAACTCAATCGTAACCCAAACCTACATAATACGTGTAACCCGTTGGTGATTCATTTACTCTATTTAAGAAGGTTTGTAGTTTTGATTCAACTAGTTTAAATCAAAAATGAAATAATGATTTAAAAAAGATAAAAATTACATACAAATAATTATAAAACAAATTGAGTCATACCCGAATTATAATATTGATTTAATGTCAAAATACATTTAATCCAAATCTAACATAAGCCCAATTAAGTTGAATATTTTATTTTTCTAGAGATTTATAAATTATAAGCAGGTTCACAGGTTTGACATGCTTAATACTTATTCAGCCCAAACAAAATGGTTAGGACCATGTAGCAACAAGTAGATAACACTATATTTCTTATCCAAATTTTGACGCTTCAAATTCCATTTCCCACCTTATAAACGATTAGACTGTGCATCAATAAATAATAGAGTTGTGATATATAGGCCTACATAATAGACCTACAAATAGGCCTACACCATTCACATTTTGACAAGTTTCAAACATTTTTTCTCTCTCTTCATATTAACCAATCAAACATTTCTTCCAAAGCGATGAACTAATTGGCAGAAGTAATAAACATTTTGGTCTGTTGTAGTGTCGAGTGTCGACGCCTTTGGACTCCATAAGTAGATAAAGTTTCCTCTTATGCACAAGAAATGTATTGCCTAGCGAATGTATGCACAAAAAAAATATATATATATATATGATTATGTAAGTGTGGTTTAATTTTCTTGTAGCATAAATGTAAGAGACGTAAGAGTAAGTTTAGTGACGCATCATATGTGTCAAAATTGTTTTTGATTATGTCTGGTTTAATTTCCCTCAATCCAATATGTTGTATTGAATTCTACTTAAGTTTTACAATTTACTTTCCACAATATTCATCAACCTCACTTGACACATTCACCATTTCTTTGACCTGCATTTTGCTGCTGCTTTTCCACCATCATCTAAGTGAGGCTTGAATGCTTTTATAACCTCTTCTTAAGTTGGCCTTTTGCTGTCCACCGCCTATTGTTATTAGATCCATATGTCACATACCCGATCTCCAAGCAAGTTTATGATAAAATTGAAGAAATGGAAGATATATTAAAAGAAGGCTAAGCTGTTCGATGAAGTATTGAGGGTTTGCCCATTTCCACTGAAAATTCTTGATCAACTTCACCACTTGCTAAATTAATTTCACTTTCATCTTTCGTCAGTTTCACGAGGAACCTAGTAATTGTGAATGAAACCGTTATTCTATGAGAAATGGATATTATCTCGCTAAACCAGGGATTTGTAATTCTGTGTTGTTACAACTCATGGTTATTATTTCCATCATATGTGAAAATAATAAGCAACACGAACATGCTGTTTTTACATTGTTCTAAGAAAACATGAGAAGCCCCTCAGTCCGCTCCGACGAGGGTATGAATGTCCTCTACTATAATAGAGCTGGAATGATCTTTCAGGACTATTCATGTTATAAAAATGCTTTTTAATATGTTACATGACTAACATAAAATTTGATGGGTGTCTTTGTCTTAATAAGCAATTTCTTTACCCAATATATGCTTTTGTTTTGACTTTGAGTTATAAGTCCCACATGGCTAAAGAAAAGAGACTATCCTTGCTTATATACTCGGATGTACTTGTTTCAACTAAATTGAGATTAACATTATGTTCTTGCATGTGTTCATTCATCTTGATAGAGCAGCAGTATATCAAGATGGGCTTTCACATGCAATAACCGATTTGAGTTCTCAATTTTTTAGTTGTCATGCAGTTAAGCGAGATGAGTTATGTTCAAAATATGAATTTTCGAGTTTAAGAATGTTTATTTTTAGTTATCATACAATTAAGCGAGATGAGTTATGTGTAAGCAATTATATGTATAAGCATTAGCATCAAATATACATGATGTACACATTAAACTATTATGCCACAATGATCTTAGAATACGATAATAACCACATAGATAAGATGTACGAGTATATACCAGAGGCCGTATTGGATGTCGACGTGATTTAGAGAACACCTTAAGCATAAACTAGTTTCTCTCCCTTGACCCACTTAAGCGTAGAGAGCTTGATGAATAGCTAAATGATTCTACTTGTGTGTGTGTGTTAGGGTAGGGAAAGGACTAGTTTATATAGGCTTTTAGATTAGCATGTCCATCAATGCTAACAAGTATAACGCTCAAGATATAATGAACCATTAAGAATATTCATCATAATATTGAATTTGATTGATTACACCTTTAAAGGATTAGTAACCAACAAATCATTATGAGATGTTAAAAAGGACCATGACATAATCATGTCACATTTCTTACATTCTCCCACTTGACATGATATTTCTTAATGGAATAACATAAGGCTAGCAAATTAAATCTTATTAACCGTTGACATTATAAGTATCTTGGCACAACAAACTACATAGTGAGGATTAAGGCGGTCATACACAGCATACTCGTATACTCCCTTCCATATATCACAACATTATGAGCTCATCATGCTAGATTCATAAGTTATATAAACACCATACAGTCCACATACTTGTTATGATAATACATACGAATTTCTTATTCCAACACAAATGCATGCATAATAACATAAAGAATAAGAAATAAAATCAGAAACATTTTATTGAGCTCAAGAGTGTTTTTTTTAGAACATCACAATTAGTTATCAATACAACCAAGACCCAACCTAGGAACATGTTGCGTAAATGTCTTTGGTGGTAAATCCTTGGTTAGAGGATCAACAATCATGAGATATGTACTAAAATGTTCTAGATACACTCTTTGTTTCTGAATTTCCTCTTTCAAGATAAAGAACTTTATGTTCATGGGTTTTGGACCTTTAGAGTACTTATCATTCTTAGAGAAGAGAATTGATGCGGAATTATCATTTTCAGCGGCTTGCTTATAATGTCGACAACCCCAAGCCCTGAAATAAAGTTTCGCAGCCATAATGCATGAATTGTAGCCTCATAACAAGCTACAAACTTTCGGTGGCTTGCTTATACCATCTAAGCACTTGCTCAAATTGAATCTCTCAAAAATCTTATCGATATAGGCTTTTTGAGACAATCATGATAGACCTTTAGATCTGTCACGGAATATTGAAATTCTGTTAGTGGCTCATTTTGACTTAGAGCTACATCAAATGGATGTGAAAACCGCCTTTCTGAATGGAAATCTTGAGGAAGAAGTTTATATGAAACAACCTGAAGGGTTTTTCATTGAGGGTAAAGAAAAGATGGTGTGTAAATTGAAGAAATCAATATATGGACTTAAACAAGCTTCTAGGAAATGGTATATTAAGTTCAATAATACCATTAAATCTTTCGGTTTTGAAGAAATCATTGTTGATCGATGTATATACCGCAAGATAAGTGGGAGCAAGTTTATATTTTTGGTTCTATATGTTGATGATATTTTACTTGCGACTAATGACTTAGGTTTATTGAATAAGACTAAAGAATGTCTCTCTAAGAATTTTGAAATGAAAGATATGGGTGAGGCATCTTATGTGATCGGAATTTCAATATTCCGTGACAGATCTGAAGGTCTATTAGGACTGTCTCAAAAAGCCTATATTGATAAGATTCTTGAGAGATTTAATATGAGCAAGTGCTCGGATGGTATAGTCCCTGTTCAAAAGGGAGATACATTTAGTCTTAAACAATGTTCAAAGAATGACGTGGAATGAAAGGAAATGGATACCATTCCATATGCTTCAGTTGTGGGTAGTTTAATGTATCTACAAACTTGCACTCGACCCGACATCAGTTTTGCGATCGGGATGCTCAGTAGATATCAAAGTAATCCTGGTATTCATCACTGGAGAGCTGCAAAGAAAGTATTGAGATATCTTCAAGGAACAAAGGATTACATGCTTACTTATAAAAGGTCTAATCACTTAGAAGTGGTTGGATATTTTGATTCTGATTATGCTGGATGCAAGGATAGTGGAAAGTCAATGTTTGGCTATGTGTTTCAATTGGCTGAAGGAGCCATTTCCTGGAAAAGTGCCAAACAATCTATCATTGTTGCATCAACCATGGAAGCATAATTTGTAGCTTGTTATGAGGCTACTATTCATGCGTTATGGCTGCGGAACTTTATTTCAGGGCTTGGGGTTGTCGACACTATAAGCAAGCCGCTGAAAATTTATTATGACAATACCGCAGCAGTTTTCTTCTCTAAGAACGATAAGTACTCTAAGGGTGCAAAACACATGGATATAAAGTTCTTTATCGTGAAAGAGGAAATTCAGAAACAAAGAGTGTATCTAGAACACATTAGTACATATCTCATGATTGTTGATCCTTTAACCAAGGGTTTACCACCAAAGACATTTACGCAACATGTTCCTAGGTTGGGTCTTGGTTGTATTGATAACTAATTATGATGTTCTAAACACTCTTGAGCTCAATAAAATGTTTCTGATTTTATTTCTTATTCTTTATGTTATTATGCATGCATTTGTGTTTGAATAAGAAACTTGTATGTATTATCATAACAAGTATGTGGACTGTATGGTGTTTATATAACTTACGAATCTAGCATGATGAGCTCGTAATGTTGTGATATATGGAAGGGAGTATACGAGTATACTGTGTATGACCGCCATAATCCTCACTATGTAGTTTGTTATGTCAAGATGCTTATGATGTTAACGGTTAATAAGATTTAATTTGCTAGCCTTATGTTATACCATTATGAAATATCATGTCAAGTGGGAGAATGTAAAATAAATATGACAGTTCTATTGTATCATTATCCCATGTTGATTAGTAGGTTACATATACTTCAATGTGTACTAATGATGTAATCAAACTAGTCAATATTATGATGAATGTTCATAATGGTGTATTATATCTTGACCGTTACATATGTTGGCATTGATGGACATGCTAACCTAAAAGCCCTATATAAACTAGTCCTTTCCCTACCCTAATATACACACAAGTAGAATCATTTAGCTATCCATCAAGCTCTCTACACTCAAGTGGGTCAAGGGAGAGAAACTAGTTTATGCTTAAGGTGTTCTTGATATCATGTCAACATCCGCTTCCGCTTCGGGTATGTTTTACTCATTTATGCTATTATGTGGTTATTATCATATTCTAAGATCACGTGGCATAATAGATTAATGTGGTCATCTTGAATATTTGATGCTAATCTCTACACATATAATTGCTTACATGAGTAGTAGCACCAAAATCAAACCACCAAGTATTAGAAGGAACTTCAGACAAGTTTGATTCAAAGCATACATAAACATAATGTATACCTTTTCTTTTCGAACCAAGCCTTACGCTTAGGACAATCCTTTTGGAAATGCCCATCTTTCCTGTAAAAATTGCATTTGTTGTCCCTTTGTTCCTTCTTTTTACCATTAACAACCTTTGAGGTTGTAGCGTGTTGTTTCTTCTTAAATTTCTTTGGTTTGGGTTTAAGTTTCTTGTCAACTCCTTGATTCACCAGGTTAACAGAGTGAACTCTTTGTTTCTTTAGTCTTGCTTCCTATTGAATAAGCTTACTAGACAGTTCATCAATATTCCACTTATCTTTTAATGTGTTATAATTGATGTGAAATGGTCCATATTCAGAAGGAAGTGAATTCATTATGAATTACACTAAGAAAGAGTCATCCACATTCATACCCAGTGTCTTAAGTCTTGCTGCAGTGTTGGTCATGTCAAGGACATGTTGCTTCATACTCTTTGTACCATCAAATTTCATGGTGGTGAGTTCAGCCATAAGTGTCCCTGCTAATGCCTTATCACCAGAACGAAATTTCTCTTCCACAAGCTTAATAAAATCTTTAGCCTTATGATTTTCAATGTCGGGAAGAGAAGACTTAATGTTGTTGGCAATTGTCATCCGCATAAAGTTCAGGCAGAGTCTGTTGGACCTTGTCCATGCCTTATGGTGTGATTTTTGAGCCTCTGTACTATCATCTGTAAGGTCAATAGGCCTATCCTCCAGTAGCGCCAAGTCAAGATCCAAAGCACCTAAATGGAAAGTGACTTGTTCGCTTCATTCGAAGAAATTCACACCGGTAAACAAGGTAACAGAAGAAGCTTTGAAGTGAAGGTTAATTGAGGAAAATATATATGCTTACTAGTTAAAATAAATTAAATATATATTATTGGTTTCCTTTGGGTAAACACAACAATATATCCTCATCATTATTAGAATGCAATAAGACTTTACAAGAAAATAAAATAAACTTCGTCAAACATATAAGCATCTTTGGATTACTATATACGTATGACAAAAGTATACTAATTTTCAACTTAAAGATTATTAGTTATAGAAGAATAATTTTTCCTTTGGGTAAAAATTAATAATTTCTATCAACTAATAAAAGACTCATAATAGCATTCTTTTGGCTAACATTAATTATATGACTACAAATTTGAAATTAACTTGGCCACTTTGGTGACTAACAAATTAATCTCACTTTATGTCATATAATATATAAATAGTTTTAAATTGCTATTAGAATGCAATGAAACTTTACAAGAAAATATAATAGACTTTGTCAAATATATACACATCTTTGGATAACTATATACATAGACAAAGTATATTAATTTTCATCTTTAAATATATTAGTTATAGAAGAATATTTTTTTCTTTGAGAAAAATACATAATTTCTATCAACTAATAAAAGATTTATAATAGCATTCTTTAATACAACATAAGTTATATGACTACAACTTTTAGATCAATTTGGCCACTTTGGTGACTGACAAATTAATTTCTTTAAATATCATATAATAAATAAAGGTAAATAGCTTTAAGGGTAATCAATGAAGATTTAAAACATATGAGTGTTACAAACAATATTCACTTCAAATATTTGTAACATCTAATGTAATTATTAAGCATTATGAGGGTCAATCAAGTTATTAATTACAAATCTTCTATAATACTATAAAGTTGAACCCCTTAATTTAATTCGCAAGAGGGTTTGTGCACAAAATCATGTACGGTACAAACAAGTCATTGCACAAGGATTAATTACAGTTTTCCTCTATGATAAACTGAGCTTGAATGCTTGCAAATGTGGAGGCTTAATGTGTTAGTACATTGATTAAATAGTCATGCTTAAGGGTAAGTACGTTCTGAAGGATTAATTGCATGTATACAAAGAAATGAAGTAAATTTGGGACTCTATGAATATTGATGAAGGCATAACTTTAATACACTTCAAAAAAAAACTGTTGCAGTCCATCTTCCTAAGCAGCCCAAGAATTTGACTCCTGCAGTTCTAAAACAGCCTCAAAGAATAGCTCTTCATCTGTCCATCGCCTCTTCCTTCCATCTTCTCGGTATTTAAAGTTACCAGTTAGCTTTCATGTGGCTGGAGCTATATAAATACACCTTTTGGGTGATATGAGCCACCCACACTTTCCACAATACTTTCCATCAATACCTATAGTCACACTATGTCATAGGCAACCAAAAAAAAATCGAAATAAAACTCTAGATCAGTAATTAAGTTTAGATGGCATGTGAAGATGATTAAAAGACTACAATGTAGATGGACAGTTAAAGGTAAAATTGTAGAGTAATGAACCTCCTCAAAAGGTATCATTTTTTTGCTTCTGCTGTTCATCTTTATTGTTTTCATGGTTCGTTTTCGTACCCTCCTCCAAGACTCTAACCTCTTTTTCTTCAAATTATTTATGGCATATCACATTGTTATTCATTGAATATTTATAAACACATAAAAAATCCCCCATTCCATAACCTTGATAAGCTCTATTCATCAATAACGTGGTCAAACGTGGAGGAGCACGGGTACTTCTTAATTGAGACAAAAAAAAATAGATTCAAATCTAAATTGAGACAATAAAAGAATGTTCCCATACTACCTCAGTCAATAGTTTCAAAGATGTTCATCTACGCTTATTCTACACAATGATTAAATCCCCGTCATTGTATCAGGTATTTACTATTTAGTATGATACATTTAGCAACATGGATAGCTTCAAAATTATTAAGCACTAATTAGAAATCTATATTTTAGTGGTGTTGATGCAACCGAACCAAGCTTACCTATTTCATAGTCTAAATCACAAAACGGAACTATCCAGGAACTCTTAGCCATAGGCCGCGAAAGAAGACAATATGTATTTCGCTTTTTACTCCAAACCCATTGTGTTACAAGTTATATCATATAACATGTTCTATTTTTTATCGGGCTTTTGTTTTCAGGCTACCACATTCCAATGTGAGGCTGAAATCATAAGCATTCGGACAAAGAACAGTTGTTACTACCCTAAACCAAGGTAATACTATGTTCCTAAACAGGAAAAATCAGCTATGAGTTTTGATACTTACAGTTAGCGGCATGCTTTTGTGTGTCAACAGGTTTAGGCTTCAAGTTGATACTATGGATATGACCGCACAGACTGTAATTGTGATGTGGGATGAGACAGCTTCGGAGCTAACAAAGTCGAGTGCCAAAGCGTTGCTTAATGAGCTTGATGAGGTAGGTGTCATGAATTAGTTTATTTATTTGTACCTTTATTCACAACTTTCCATACATAGGTTGAAGATGATGTTGCATCGTTGCCAAAAGCTTTGACAAATCTATATAATGCAAAGCACGTTTTTGAGGTCAAATTGCATACATACTATAATTATGGGGATTTGAAAGCTTTACTTGCACCAGTGTCTCTCCATCCAATGCTCCTACAATTTTAGGTATTTAGTATGACACATTTAGCAACATGGATAGCTTCAAAATTATTAAGCACTAACTAGAAATCTATATTTTAGTGATGTTGATGCGACCGAACCAAGCTTACCTATTTCATAGTCTAAATCACAAAAAGGAACTATCCAGGAACTCTTAGCCATAGGCCGCGAAAGAAGACAAGATGTATTTCGCTTTTTTCTCCAAACCAGTATTCTGCAATTATGACATGAAAGAAAAAAAATCATTCTTGGCAATTAAATGGAAAAAAAGGCTTCGTTTTTGGTGATTAATGAAAATTCCCTATTTACGCAAAAATCCATGGAAAATAAGTTGTTTGGCAATCAAATTGATACAAAAGCTTTGTTTTTAATTTGCTGATGACACTGAAAAATGATATGCTTTTAGCTAGGGACTAAATGGTAAGGTTGTCTCTTTAGCCAGGCAATTGATATCATATATCACATGCTGATCTCCTTTTACAGAAATATAGGATTTTCCTAAAGAGGTTTAGTCCTCACACTTACACAGTGGTTGATGATGATGATCAATCGACACAAAAGAAGCTTCATGTTGTTTGGTCTGATGATCGTCATACAAAATTTGTTGCTGCTGTTAATCAACTGGGCATCGAGAGTGAGTACTTTTTTTAGTAATTTAACATATGGTGTACATGTATGTCAAAATATGACTAACTCTCAGTTTTCAATATGAATTATGCAGAAGCTGTTCCTCAACGTGTTCTTGAGTTGATGAATGTCGACGGACTTGCTAGACAAAATGTAGGAGTCCATCTTCAGGTACATATGAAACAGCGCATGTTTTATATGTGTGATATGGAGGAAAACGTGTTATTTTGCGACTAAAAGGATGAAAAGTTCATTCTAACCTTCGATAGGTGATATAATGGAAAACAATAACCTGTTTTTCCGCATTTATATTGATAATAAAAATTACTATATTTTTGGCAATCAAATGGAAAAAAGGCACACAAATGATTTTATTGTTATTTTTTATTTTATTTTTTTGTCAGAAATATAGGTTGCACATAAGGAGGGTCATCAGTAATCGAGCTAACATGGTGGTTGCATTTGGAGGCAGCATTACTGCTCCGCCCTTTATATAACATGTTCTATTTTTTAATGGGCTTTTGTTTGCAGTCTACCACATTCCAATGTGAGGCTGAAATCATAAGCATTCGAACAAAGAACAGTTGGTACTACCCTAAACCAAGGTAATACTATGTTCCTAAACAGGAAAAATCATCTATGAATTTTGATACTTACAGTTAGCGGCATGCTTTTGTGTGTCAACAGGTTTAAGCTTCAAGTTGATGTGATGGATGCCACCGCACAAAATGTAATTGTGATGTGGGATGAGACAGCTTCGGAGCTAAAAAAGTCGAGTGCCAAAGCGTTGCTTAATGAGCTTGATGAGGTAGGTGTCATGAATTAATTTATTTATTTGTATCTTTATTCACAACTTTCCATACATAGGTTGAAGATGATGCTCCATTGTTGCCAAATGCTTTGACAAATCTATATAATGCAGAGCACGTCTTTGAGGACAAATCGCATACATACTATAATTATGGGGGTTTGATTTTTGAAAGCTTCACTTGCACCAGTGTCTCTCCATCCAATGCTCCTACAATTTCAGAACTGCATGATGTGACCGAGGTTTCTGATGATGACACACCCGCGAGTAGCAGTAGCACTCGCAAGCTGATACAGTATCACACTACTACCTGAGTAATAATCATCGTCAGCATTTAAGAAAAATATATTATCAACTATCCTACACCTAAATGTAAAAGATGGGCAAAAAGTGTTTTAGTCATTTACTATCTAATTTTTGTTATACGACAATTTATTTGAAACATTGTTTAGTAGAATAAGATTAAAATTTGTAAAGGAACCATAGTAAGATCTGATGTAAAGTACATAGAATAATTTTAGCTTTTACGTTAGAAATTAACTGAGATGACATATAACAGAATCGCTAACTAAGCAATAATGTAAGCATGAATGACTGAGTCTATATTTTAACCAAATTAAGGTGCACCTATCATAGATTGAGCCATGCACGGGTAAAAAACATCTGCAACCATCGGGCCATTTACAGGATAACACTTTACAAGACTAGAGTATCGATATTTAGAGAAAACCAATATAATTATATGGTCATGTAAAAGATAACCGGCCATAAATAAAACACCTGAGTAACACATTAACAACTTCAGTGAATTTAAAGTATGTGCAGTCTCATAAACCAAATACTTTTAGCCATCTAAAAGGTTTGGAAATTTCAATTCCCGATGAAAACTAAAGGACTCAAATAGTAGCGATTTTAACAAGTAGTAACTTTTACTCCAAAGCTAATCCAAGAAACAACTTAAGAGTAATCTTATTAAAAATTTAAATATAATCTTATTAATCTTATAAAAAAATTAAACATATCACGCGTCATCTACTACTGTAATCAACAAAATAAGAACAACCGCAAGCAGGATCCTTTTACGTTGACAGTATTCTTTAAGTCAGCTAAAAAGGAAAATTTCAATTCCAGTCAAACACTAAAATACTCATGCCTTAATGATTTTGACAAGAAGCTCCTACCCCAAAAATACTAAAAAATCCATGTAAATAGAAATCTTATTATAAATTTAAAAATATCAAGTATCATATGATACCTTAATTAAAAATTTAAGAAAATTAAAATAGTACATTGTTAGAGTTGAAGGCTCGATTTGATTAAGAATGGTTCAAGTTCCACGTTAGAAATGAATGTCATAATCTGCATAAGCTTGATTGATCCCAATACACTACGGCATATAAAACCTCTAAAGTCTAAGCTTGCTGAAATGGATTAACAAGCATTAATGTCATTATCTCAATAGCGTGATCTCCTTGATTTCGTTGGATTAATATAAAACCTTTAAAGCCTAAGCTTGCTGAAATGCATTAACAATGCTGATATTTTCAAAGGAGGTTGTTTCAAAAACACCCAATAATCAAAAGCAATAGCAGAAAAAAAAAGAAATCAATATTATGTCATGTAATAAGAATGCAAACCTATAAATAAGATCTTCATTTGTTGTTTCAAATCAACTCCTTATAGGCCCCAACATACATGCTTTGATTATCATTTTGTGACAAATGAAGCGACAATTAGGATTACATCAACCCTAATTAGACTGCATCGAGAGTTTGATTTGATTTATGTGTTGTGTTAATGAAAGCCCTAACTTTAATAAATCGAGGATAAAAAAGGGGAGTGTGTGTATATAATTATTTTTTATTATTGTAAGTAGCGACCATTTGCTTAGGATTTTAGATTATGTGAAACGGTTGTGGGAACCATACCAGATGTAGGGGAAATGAAATACCTGTACATTTTAGGTAAAGAGGGACAACCAAAAAATTGAAATACCTAGAATTAGTTATCAAATCCGAGGTGTATTGGGCTTAAACGAAAGAAATTAGGGTATAAGTTGTTGGACTATATTTTGGGTTGGGTATTAGTAATTTGAGTACGTGCTATAAAATAATCGAAAGTACAAATAAATATGAGGGTTCTTTTTAGCAATTATAAATGAGGAGTAAATATTAAAAGTTGATGTATACATGGAATTGACAAAAGGACATCGAGGAGATCACGCTAGATTCGTTGTCAATTATTTACTTGCCATATTATTTGTAAAAAAAGCGAGCAACATATGTCACATGTACATGTATCTTAAGTGTACAATACGCAAACTTAATATTTGCATCTACTGTATTTTTCATATAAAAAACGTAAAACTGAATAAATTAAAAGCAACTTAACATATTTAAATCATATATATGTCGTGCACATAGCATGATTTTGACGTACGGATGTCGTGTCGGAGAAAAAATACAGGTTGTTTAGAGATTGCAAAACAGTCAAGTTGTCTGAGTGCATCTTTTCTAAGCTTATTTTTAAACATTTATCGGAAATATCATATCTTTGTAATTGAAATTTATATAATTTGCCATCACCGCCGACCGAATAGTTTAATTCATTTACTTATTTTATTTAATTTCGTATTTTTCATTTTCTATTTTTTTTTTAATTTTTAATTTTATTAATGAAGTATTAGATTGTTTAATGAATGTAATTGTTGAGGGCAAAATTTGTAAATTATAATTATAAAAAAAGTGAGTCTCAAAAAGTGGTGTTATTTGGTGTTAAATAACTATCTTAAATAGTTTATGTAAATAGGAAAAAAAATAATTTATGTAACTAAAACATGAAAAATTAGTTAATTATTCGACCAATAACACGTGTCGCACAGGTTGTATAAAATACCATGAAAAAAAATTGAGAATACGTCATCTTGACGTGCCTATTGCACAAACCATAAATGCATAAAATCGTACAATTTATAAGAGCAAAAAACATAACAAAAGTGACAAATAAATATGAAAAATAATGAATATATGCATAATTCATATTAAAATATTAAATAAACTATTTTAAATACAAAACTTATGATAACATCAATTGCAATACCTTACATATAACTACTTGCATACAATATTACGTAAAAAACACGTATATATTCAACCCTTAACCAATCGGTGCAACGCACGGGTTTTTGTAGCCTCGTGTAACAAATAGTTGTTAACTCATAAATTGTAAGAATAAGCAGTACCATAACATTTATTAATATACACATTGCTAGAATAATTATCATGAATGATAAACATAAAATATATGTAAACTCTAGCAACACAAGTGGTCATATCATGGACCAAGGGAACAATTACAACATTATTATTTTTTTTATACGGTAACAAATACATGTCTAGAGAAAAAATAAAATCTAACCATTATTATACTATTCTTAAACAACAAGCTAATTAGTCAAATGTTTAGAAAACCATTTACGAAGAGATTTATACACCGAAAGGTATATTATGCGGAAGTGGTAGCGGTTCAAAAAATTATAGTTTTTATGCATACGGAAATATCTAGAACAGTAAGAGTGTAACATCAAGATTCATAAATAAGTGAATCGCATAAGACAAAAAGATTAATAAAACATATTTTAAGTAAGTCCATGTGTAAATATAAATTAAAACATGTTATATCCTCATGGCTTTTCAAGTCGTTTATCTCTTCAAGAGGTTGTATTTTATCATTTTACTTTGAGTAAACTACACCGTTCGTCCTTGTGTAATACGTTGACCATCAAGTTTCATCCTTTGACCAAAAAAATTGCATCGTTGGTCCTTAACTGCGAAACGTTAGTCATCGTTGGTCCCTCACACTAACTGGTTGGACTAACGGGCGTTAAGCCTTGTTAAGTGGAGGGTATTTATGTCTTTTCCCACCCACACCACACCCTCAATTATATTTGCCAGCACTTCTTCTTCTTGAATCATCATCTTCCCCCATCACCATCTTCATCTCCCCCCACCATCTTTTTAAACCCACCATCTTCATCTTCCCCACCATCTTCCCCAGCCAGAACCACCACCAAAAAACGCAGCTGCTTCTACCCCACTTAGATCCGCCGCCGCCGCCACTCTAATCCATCAAATCAAACTTAACACAAAAAGGCATATAGAACCTCTTAAGAAACCCCAAGAGGGTGCGCCTGGTTTGTTTATTTAACCCACAACAACCACATATTAAAGGGTGCGTCTGGTTTGTTTGTTTGGCTCGGGTTGGATCACCACAGCCACACCCAATTGGGTGTTTGGCGTACTCTCGTTAGCCCACCAAGTCACCAACGTGACCAAATTTTTGGTCCGCTTGGTGGTGTTGTCCGCTGCCCACAACAGCCCCAACAGGGGTGTGGTTGGTTTGATTCTCGGCTCAAAAAGGCAACCACAAGGGTGGTTTTGGTTTGGTATAATCACACCCGAGAGGGTGATGGACTTCTGCTTTCGACCCAACCACAAAACCCAAGAGGATGCTTGCTCTTGCTCTTGCTCTCAGTTCAACAAGCAGAACCCACAAGGGGTGTTTGTTTGCTTCGCTGTAACAAAAAAACCCGCAGGGGGCTTGTTGGTCTCAGTACAACAATATAAAACTTCTAGAGTTATAGGGGTGTTTGTTTACAGTGTATATTTTTGGCTTAGGTATTTTGAATTGTTTGTTTAGTTTATTTCAAATACTTAACTTATTTAGATTTAAGAATGAGCTTTTTGAATGTTGTGTTTTCGGTTTAACTGCTAGGCACCAAACGGGTATTTGATTTTGTGGGTTTTCAGAAATAAATGATGATGGTAGGTGGTTATAAAAATGAATAGAGGAGATAGTGGTGGGTGGTGATAGTTGGAGATGAAGATTGATAAAGGAAGAAGGTGAAGTTAAAAAATGAAAGGAAAAAGACTAAAATACCCTTACGCAAACTGACTTAACGAGCGTTATTTACCGTCGTTAGTGCGAGGGACCAACGGTGAGTAACGTTTCGCATTTAAGGACCAACGGTGCAATTTTTTTGGTCAAAGGACGAAACTTGATGGTCAACGTATTACACAAGGACAACGGTGTAGTTTACTCTTTTACTTTTCATGCATCACCCAATTAGAATATGCAAGTCCATCACATAAGGTAATAAAAAGTACAAATAAAACGAGAATAAATTGTTTGTCATGAAAAAAATAATTAACGAATCACAATTTTCTAGTAATACGAGATCGTTTATAATATGGATTATTATCGTACTCAAAACCTTGGCTCTAGATACCACATGTAAGCAATTATATGTATAAGCATTAGCATCAAATATACATGATATACACATTAAACTATTATGCCACAATTATCTTAGAATACGATAATAACCACATAGATAAGATGTACGAGTACGACATACCGGAGGCCGTATTGGATGTCGACGTGATGTAGAGAACACCTTAAGCATAAACTAGTTTCTCTCCCTTGACTCACTTAAGCGTAGAGAGCTTAATGGATAGCTAAATGATTCTACTTGTGTGTGTGTTAGGGTATGGAAAGGACTAGTTTATATAGGCTTTTAGGTTAGCATGTCCATCAATGCTAACAAGTATAACGGTCAAGATATAATGAACCATTAAGAATATTCATCATAATATTGAATTTGATTGATTACACCTTTAAAGGATTAGTAACCAACAAATCATTATGAGATGTTAAAAAGGACCATGACATAATCATGTCACATTTCATACATTATGTTCAAAATATGAATTTTCGAGTTTAAAAATGATTATTTTGCTAGAGCAAAGTATTAAAATGAGATTTCAGATGTTACAGATCGATATCAATTTTCAGTTTTTTTGTTATCTTAGAGAATTTAGTGAGTTGAGTAATATGTTCAGAATATCTACTCCAGGTTCACTTTTTGACCGTTTTAATATAATTAATTAATGGATAAAATACAAATTTATTTTGTTATTACAACGGTTTTTAGGCCTATAAAATCAAAACGTCAAAAATTTAGGAGGATGTAGCATCACGAATAATTTACGTGATTGTTCATGAAGTTCCAATAATTGAATCGATGTTATTAGTACATTGCGTCAAACACTTGTTATGTATTTCATCTATTACTCTGCTGCAACTCTTGTATTAATACTTTATCATTTGCAATACCATATTATTGTGTTTGATTCAAACTTTTGGTTAATGTGGTCAATTCGAAACCAAAACAACAAATGTGAACCTGGAGTTGTGGACTTCCAAATCTATTTTAAAGCAAATGAACATGGTGAAATTTGATAATGCAAATTTGAAGTGAAATATGTAGAGGCGATGATCATTTTCAAAAATCAATTCAATGGGGAATAAACATAGTGATTGAGCAAATGAGTAAAAAGAGGAAAGACAATGTAGTATCTTCTCTTAAGAAGTGAGTTTATTATCTTCTCTTTAGAACGACATAACATCAAAAGATTTTACATCTAAGTTTGGATGCTTAACAGCCACACATTCATTTTTCCCGTGCATATATTGGTATATATAGAAGAGACTTCTAGTAATTAAGTGTTGAGTTTATGATATAAAAAAAACAATAAAACATAAAGACATCAAGAGTACACAGCGGAAGACTTAAAGATCATAACAAATAAATCAATTAACTGAAAGTATGCGTAACGTACCTCTTGCGAATGTCAAATCCCTCGAGCAAAGCAAAACAACCCTCGAGCAAAGCAAAACAAAGAAGTACTTATTGGTGTAAGAATAATGTCTTACAACCACGTTCTTGAACACACGAATTAACCAAACGAATCAAGCGATTGCTAGATCTAACACAAGTCCTCGTTTAAGAAAAACGAAACCAAACTCCCTTACTTGGGGTGTTCGGCCGAATATTAGACTAGAGAGAGGAGAGGAGAGATCTAGGGTTAATTCAATGCACAAAGATATGAAACCCTAGAACCTAGCCCTCCTTATATACTAGTAGGTAAACTTAGGGAACAAGTTAGGGGATTTAGGCTTTGTAAAGCCCTATGGCCGGCCATGATGGAAAGCCCAAAGCCCAACCCATAATTTTTCCAACTTTTCCATTTCTAGTCCTTCTCTTTTCCATTTAACGGTCGTTAGTTATTTTTCCGTTAAATACTTAACGATCGTTAACCGGACTTAATGTGTAATAATTAATCGTAAACATAAACATTAATTATTAACTTTAATTCTCATTCGCTAATGTGTGCAATCCCGTGGTCACGAGTTCGAATCCGGACATTCACATATTTGTAAATATATACATTTCCAACAGCTCCCACTTGGATATGTTTACAAAACGTGAAATGACATTGGTTAGCGTCTAGCAACACGCCAAAGCCCCCGGTACAACTCGTGTATGGTTTTCTGGAGAAAAACCAAGTTTGATGATTCATCATCATATTCATCCTTTTATTTCTAATACCGTGTTAATAAGAATATGGATCTTACTCATTTCTTAATTAACTATTCTGTTTCTCGCTTTATATGATTGATTAAGATTACCAATTCTTCTGAACATATTCCAGAAGACCTTGGGCATGGCCATGCAAACATCTTAACAACCCTACGAGGGGCCCAGTAGTATTATACTTCAAAATAAATTTGAAGGAAACAAATCCCATTTTGACTACAAGCAGGATTCATAAATTTCGCAACACTTCTGAAAACAACCCTTATAACTACCAGTTACGTGTAGCGTTAGATTGCTTCACAAAAATGCACTACATCCATGACATATCTCTTGTATCTCAAGTCAGATGATAAATATTCATGATATACTTAATGACAAAGATCCATAAAGTATCATCATGTGGGTGGGATAAGTCCTATACTCAATTCATTGAATATCATCTGAAATTAGTCATGCTACGCATCAATATACTTTCAAGTATATTCTAACTAATACTCAGATTTGTCTTAATTCAATATCATTCCCATGTTATTGATTGACAACGGACTATTTAGAATAACTTAAGTTATTCATGGATTTAAACATGCAAACATAGGACACAATATTATAAATGAAATTAAACGTATACCGTACTTTAATTCATTATAAATAATAATTGTTTAACATCCTTTATCCAAATACTAAATAGATCAATGCATGATAATTCTCAGTTAATGAATTTTGCCACAAGTCATGCAACTCATACTTGTTGACAAGGCATAATTTCAACTAACTTTGATCTATAGGAATTTTGAGAATACTTATTTCAAGAATTCAATAAGTGAATTTCTTGTATATGTTTACACATATCTTGATATTGTCATATCATTCCATAAGGTGCGTGATAACCTGAACCACCCTTTTATGACAATCATCTTTCAAAACTTTAAAGTTTTAAAGTATTCTTTATTCTTTAATGTATAATGCAACTATGCTCTTAGTTGAGCATAACTAGTCAACATGGTCATCATCAAGGATACCATGACTAGAATTGAGTGTCATCTCAATTATACTAGCATCATTGTGTACAACAATATGCTCTTTAAACATCCGTAAACTTTGAACAGTTATAGTGTAATGTTGGTGCCTACCAAAACTCAAGTTTGTTGGCAATGACAATTATGAAACAATTGCCATATTTTCATCCATAGAATCTTGGAGCATCTCCAGACTGTGGAATGTGATTCTAAATCCAAACATATTCCTTTTAAAATATTTATTACACTAACAACTTTCAATGTTGTCAAATCATCTTGTAATCAAGCATGACACAACAATCTTACAACATGATGTACATAATGAATCTTCAAGTTAGACTTTAAGATCTCATTATATATATCCATCATGTTCTATTAGACTCATTGATTTACCGCATATGTTTATAGTAATAAACATATATTCCAAGGTTGTATGTCTTATTTCCAAATCTTACAAACTAAGTTTCATTCCCAATTAAAACTTAATTTAGGTGGAATGTAGTTGCCCATACAACATATAAGATTTAAGAAAATAATACTCCCACTAGCTTTCAGGAATACTTATGAGCTATCTTATTTTAATTTATTAAATCAAACATTGATTTAATATTAAACATAAGAATCATCTCATAGATGCATGCATATATCCATTCATGGATTCTTGCAGTTTGTACATATTCAAAGATTATTTGAATTCATAAAACTACTTTGTATTATTTATCGTCCTCGCAAAAGTAATTTCCACAACAAAGAGTTTTGATATTCATTGTCAAAATTTCATATCAATGAAACTAAGTATGACAATTATAATCTTTATACTTTTATTTAATGTATCTAGAAAGAATATTCAATCATAGTTAATTGCTTAAATATGATTAATATTATTATCACTAGACATGCATTAAATATGTGTACAATATTGTCCATATAATTTCTACATAAAGATTTAAACCACTAGGGTTTCCATCCTTTGAAGAAAATCATCTTCATTTAGATAAACCAAGTATCTAAAATTGATTATATTTATGGACAGCATCTCAACATTCATAGTATGATTGATTTACCACAATTCAACATTTGGTAAATTCATCATCATGATTAACAGGCTTACCATGATCCTGTAACTCATATTTCTCAGCATATTAAATATCTGAGATATCCTTACGGATCTATGAATGACAATTCCATCATATTAAGGTCTATCATTTTCATGTTTAGCCTCATCATGATATTTGCTAGTGCATTTTAGAAGATTATGCATTTTTGTAATTCAATCTTTCAAGATCTAAACAAAACTCCCACTTGCCTTTAACAATTTAAAGATTACCTTTAAATAGTTTAGCAAGTAGAGTAACAATACATTGTTCTCTTTTGGGATATTACAAAACACATTGATAGTTCCTGACATCAGTTTGTTACAACTCACTATACAAGTAGTTTAACAAATTCAGAACTTCATTTATAAGACTTAATGTGATTCATCACATTCCATAAACAAATGGTGTCTTATCAATCTTCTAGGTTGGAGTCTTATTGAGTATATTCAATCTATACTCAATCTACTAACCTTGATAACTTTTGGAAGAAACTATAGTTATCTTGAATGTTGGCCCATCTCCAAGGCCCACGCTAACCGGGCAGAGGTGGCAGAACTTAGAATGCTAAGATGGACTTGTGGTAAAACCCTGCTTGACATGATACCGAACGGAGTTTTCAGAGAAAAACTTGATGTCGGAAATATTATCTCGAAGATGAGAGAAGGTAGATTGAGGTGGTTCGGTCATGTCAGGAGAAGGCCGCAAGCAGCACCGGTTAGAAGAGTCGAGGCGATAGTTGTAGATGGCGTGAGAAGAAGGGGCAGACCCAATCTGAGGTGGGAAGATAGGATTAAGCTAGACATGTCGGAGCTTCTCTTGTCGGAGGACATGACCTCAGATAGAAAGGGGTGGAGAGATAGGATTAGGATTTGCGGTTAGTTTTTTGAGCTAGGGGTTTTTTGGGGTTTAGGTGGTTTTTGGTGGGTTAGGCTTTTAGGCGTCCCTTTGTTTGCTTTGCCTCGGTGTTTTTCGGTTTTGGTGCCTCCCTTTTGCTTTTGCCGTAACTTTAGGCCCCGTGCGTTTCTTTGCTTTGCTCTGGGTGCTTAGGCCTGCCTGCTTTTTCTCGTCCTGCTTTTGTTTTTGGTGCTTTGTTTTGCTCTGCCTTAGCTTTAGGCCCCGTGCCTTTTTGCTTTTGCCGTAGCTTTAGGCCCCGTGCGTTTCCTTGCTTTGCTTTGTATGCTTAGGCTTGCCTGCTTTTTCTCGCATTGATTTTGTTTTTGGTGCTTTGTTTTGCTCTGCGTTGCTTTAGCCTTGTTCTTTGTTGCCACTTTTTGGTCTGCCTGTGTCCCTTTGTGCTTTGTTTCTTTGTTTTTGTCTGTGTTCTCTTTGGTGACCTCTTACTTGTTTGCCTGTTTTGTCTTTTTTCCGCAGGTGCTTGTTGTTGTCCGTCTTCCGCTTTCTTTTCTCTTTTTTCTCACCTGCACACCCACACTAGCCGGAGGTCTCGTTGGAAGCAGTCTCTCTACTCCCAGGTGTGTCCTGGGGTAGGGGTAGGATCTGTATACATTTTTACCTCCCCCATACCCCGCTCTGGCGGGATTGGGTTCGTTGTTGTTGTTGTTGTATAGTTATCTTGAATCAAACATGCCAATAGATTTTGATTCTTCTAACTGAACATACCATAAAACTATGGTATTTCATTAGAATTAATATTGTAAGATAATCTAACAATATTTAAGATAACCATCTACTCTTTGGCTCATCTATTTACCAACAAAGTAAAACTTAATGGTACAATAGAATTACCAAGTCAATTGCATGTATTATAACACAAGTATTTTTGACCAAGTCAAAAGACATATCAGTTATAATCCCACTATACGTTATAAGTCATTGATCAACTCATTGACTTCATGCATATGTCTTAAAACATAGCAAGTTAACGTCTTACTTTATATTGTAAGTCTTGTATTAAAAGACTTCATGTTTGTGACTTTACAAAATCATAAACATTTATAATAAAAGTAATTATGAACACCACCTCAGGTTTCAATTAATATTTCAAGTTAATATTTACTACATATATTTAAGTCATTCAACGAATACTTAAATTCAAAGTAGTATTAGATTACTTCATTTAATTATGTTATTCCATGAAAAATTCAACGTAAGAAACTGCAAAATCATCCATGCTCGTTCTCACGACACGTGGATATTTTACCTTGGTCTACAATCTAGTTCACGTTCTCACGTAACATAAATTGTAACTACAAGTGTTTCTTAAATATTGAATGACATAAATATTTAAAATAAAGTAGTCTTTGTTATCATCTTGACACATGTTCTTAATAGGGCAATCATACATATTTAAATGTATAATTCCTATTGGAACGTTACTCTCTTACCTTGCGGTCAAGAGAATCATATTTATATGTGTTGTACCTTGCACACAATAAAGATTTCTCCCACTTGTGCATGGAACAACATCATGTAGCAGATAAACAACACGATACACGTTCGTTTATTTGATTAATATGATTTATGTCATAGATATAACAAGTAGATGTAGGACTATATTGATTAGTAAGGAAACGCACATGACAATCCTTGAAAACCATAAGTGCCTACAATTGGAAAGTAATTATCTTTGAAGATAATATGGGTTACTACACAGGAAATAAGGCTTGTAGCTCCCACTGAATTAGAAATCATTAAAACAACTTCTTATTCAGTAATGCAACACAAATGCTCCCACTGAATCTGACAACATTGTAAGTGTTGCATAACCAGTGAAAACAACTTGCTTGCTTTTTACTTTCCTACACCTTTGAAGAACCATACGTAATCATTACTAAGGTACTAAAAGGTGTATTCTACTTGTGAATGATGGGTTATCCATCAATGTTATTAACTTGAAAAATTGGGTATGCAATTTCTTCCTTAACAGGCCTACCATCCCCATACTGGTATGTAGCACCTTTAAAGGCTAAAGCAAACCAACTAGATAAATTAAGCTAGTTTGCCTTTTACCAATTTTCGCGGTAATTAGTCTAGCTTCTAATTTAGTAACCCATATACATGTTTTCCAGTTAACCAACATTCATGTTTGTTACAAAAGGATTCATTCACCAAATGATGGTAATGAAATCTTTATGGAAAATAAGATGTGCAATTCATTGCTATGAGTTTTATTAGAATTTAGACAATTCAAACGTTCCTATTATACCTTTCTCATTCATGAAAAGGAATAGGATTGAGTCTCATGCTTCTCCCATGGAAAAGAGACTTCGTTTGTCTTTTCGGTAAATTATTCTCGATCAAACATTTGTTTGAATGCAGAATGGATCAATTTACTGATCAAAGACTAAACCTCATTTACGTTTAAATGTTGCATTTATACATTCAAAAGAATTACAAAATTCAATTTTAGTATTTTCAATAATTTCCTTTTCAATAAACAATTAAATACCCAAGGTTCATATTCATATAACCAATTAATTATTATTGAAAACTAGGACCCAAATTGTCATAATTTCATTACGTCAGTTGATCTGCTAGTAATGAACCTTATACAAAATGGTAGAGCTTTTGCTCAATTGCCAATTTCAATTGCAATTCCTAGATTTATGGGATTTACATATAGCCAATTTCAATTGCCATGTAAACATGTTTTATCCCATCTTATGCCTTGAGTTGCCAGTTCTCACTGCCTAACTCAATTAAGTTGTCCGACTTAAGAAACTGCAAAATCGTCCATGCCCGTTCTCACGACACGTGGACATTTTACCCTTTGATTACGATCTAAGTCACGGTCTCACGCAAATAAAAAATAATCTTAGGTGTTTCCATTTGGTTGGATGACATATAACTTAAATTAAGGGTAATAATTTTGATGTTAAATCAAATATGTACAAAGATGTCATGCATTCATCTTTGTAACATAGGTTTTATTAAAACATTTATATCTTGGTTTTAATGTTTAAGTTTTTCATCATCAAACTTTAATTGAGGTATTGGTTTCACCAATCAAGGAATTTAGTGTTAATTATCATCCATTATACCGTACTTTTGCATAAGTGTAAACACTTAGTGTTTCGGATAATTACCACCGAAGTGGCGCATGGAATCAACACTAATTCGCCCTTAAGATGAGCTTGCACATATAATGGCTTACTAAGTAGCTCCATTCGAACTTACAGAGGGCAGAGGACCAGGTACGCGCTAAAGCACAACCTTAGACATCCTTTCAGTGTGATTGTGCGCACTTCTTTAAACCCCTTTTATTAGTTCATTCTCATAGGTGAGCCGTTCAGTCATTTGTACCAAAGTCATCATCAATTAAATGATTATGATTACTATTCTTAAAAAATACATGTTTCACCATTGTTTAGGTCAGTTTATTTTTCTTGTAAAAATACCCTTGTTACACAACACAAACAAGCAAGTATTTATAAAAATAAGCAAATAAACAATGAATGCATAACAAAAAAAAGGTCATGCATATCAAATAGCCACATGCAAACGGTTTAGATAAATCCTATTAATAACCAATTAATAATGATTGAGGTCTTCCCCAATATTAGATCTATCATAATTTAGTGTATATCACTTAAACATGAAAGACATACAATAAAAGCAGATCCATGATAAAACATGCAGATAATTATCATGGACATAAAATTACACTTAACAATTAATGCAATTAAATCAAAGTTACGCAATACACATAAAGTTGCATGCATCTTAGGGTTTCTAATCCAATTAAAACAATAGTTTACAAAACCCTAATTAGGGCACCAAAAAACACCCCCCCCCCCTCAAAATTAGGGTTTAGGTTTAGCAAACCCTAGATCTAAGCATACAAATAATAACACATTCATGTTTATTTTAATTATGTGTTTCAGTCATTAATTACTTGTTATACAAGGCTCGTGATGCCACTGTTGAATTTATGATATAAAAAAAACAATAAAACATAAAGACATCAAGAGTACACAGCGGAAGACTTAAAGATCATAACAAATAAATCAATTAACTGAAAGTATGCGTAACGTACCTCTTGCAAATGTCAAATCCCTCGAGCAAAGCAAAACAACCCTCGAGCAAAGCAAAACAAAGAAGTACTTATTGGTGTAAGAATAATGTCTTACAACCACGTTCTTGAACACACGAATTAACCAAACGAATCAAGCGATTGCTAGATCTAACACAAGTCCTCGTTTAAGAAAAACGAAACCAAACTCCCTTACTTGGGGTGTTCGGCCGAATATTAGACTAGAGAGAGGAGAGGAGAGATCTAGGGTTAATTCAATGCACAAAGATATGAAACCCTAGAACCTAGCCCTCCTTATATACTAGTAGGTAAACTTAGGGAACAAGTTAGGGGATTTAGGCTTTGTAAAGCCCTATGGCCGGCCATGATGGAAAGCCCAAAGCCCAACCCATAATTTTTCCAACTTTTCCATTTCTAGTCCTTCTCTTTTCCATTTAACGGTCGTTAGTTATTTTTCCGTTAAATACTTAACGATCGTTAACCGGACTTAATGTGTAATAATTAATCGTAAACATAAACATTAATTATTAACTTTAATTCTCATTCGCTAATGTGTGCAATCCCGTGGTCACGAGTTCGAATCCGGACATTCACATATTTGTAAATATATACATTTCCAACATTAAGTGCATTGGCCGCGTGGCTATCTTAATTAAATCAGCAAATTCATGTTTTTCTTAAGAAAATCTGTTGAGTTTACTTATATCATGATTACATTATGTAAAATCTAGGATTTATTAATCTTTATTAATTGGCATCTTTTGTGAGTTCTTATTTATTGGCATCTGCGTACAGTTATGTAACAATGGTGTTGCACACTCTTTATGTGAATACGGAAATGATCTTCTATTTTGCCTTATTCCTAATATATAATTATTGGTGCATCACTGTGGTATTCTCGTATACCATAATATGACTAAAATGCGTTGTGTGTATATCGTGATTAAGCAACTCCTTCACTCAAATTCAGCTTTTGATTTGATATTTGTATCCCACATAGGTAAAAAAACAAAAAAGAAACTACTGCTTAGTTATATATTGTTATGCATATGGTTTTACAAGATTGAGATTGACATTATGTTGTTGCGGGTGGAATGTCATTTTGTTAGAACAAGTAACAAAATTGACTATCCTAAAGCAATAACCAATTTAATTTCTCAATATTTTAGGGTCTCAAAATTCACGAGTTCAGTTAGGTTAGAAATATGAATTTTCAGATTCACATATTGCTGCATTTGTTGTTTGATACCGCTAGAGCAAGGTATTAGAATGAGATTTCATACCGAAACTCCACATTCGCAAGTGATGACTAATAGCCTAACCGTCAAATGCCAACTAACTCAAGCAACAGACACACCAATAGTCAAGAAGAATAACTTCATGTGAAAATAAGGTATACCAAAGCACATGTTTTCTTAACTAGTATCACAAGAAATGGAAGTCACAAATGAAATGGAACAAAAGAAATTGAATTTACGCAAGAAATATCTTTAACAAAAGGTCAAATCCTGCCTCAATATATAGCTTTTTTGTGTAATGGTGAACGCATATATCACCGTTACATCATTTTTTCTCTCCACCACGAGACAAGTGTAATAAATTCACCAACTTCAAAACCGAATAAACACATACTCAAACACAAATATACCTCATAAATAGAATTTTATTTTCTTCAAGTTGAAGTTTTTCCAATTGTGTTATTTGTTTCATGTTAACTAAACCAAGTTAATAAGCATTTTTTTTTGTATGGGTTTTCACTTTTTAAGTGAAGAAAAATAAAATTTAAGACCATGAATTATTAGGAAATTTAATTTTGATACTTTGCAACCAACAACTCTAGTCTCATCTTTTACAAACCAAATGCTTCACATTATATATAAGTAAACAACTTTGCAACCATTCCCTCTTTAAATAGTCACATTGACCCAAATACAACAAAATCATTACATCACTATTCTTTAACAAATACTCTATCAAGGTTCATGAGAAGACGTAACAAGATACGGGCCTAGTTCGAAGAAGTTTCCACTATGGGCCACCTTGAAGCCAAATGAAAAGTGGGATTTGTGATAGTGAAAGGTTGCTTAAGTTCTTAGCTTTGTAAAATACGTAAAAGATGGTGAAACCAGTGGTGGAGTTGATGGTAAGATAGCCTGATTTTGTGGGTAAGGCATGTTTCGGGAAGGTGGTTGTGGTGGTTTTAGAGATGGCTGAGAAGAATATGATTTGTGTAATGAGGGTTACTGCTATTGATTCCATTAGTGGTTGGCTTTGAAATTCGGCGGTTTGATTTATAAGCCGTTTGGTTAAAAATGTATACTAAAATGTTACATGGCTACCTATTGACTTTATTAAGTGATTGTTTGAAGCTTTTAATCCCACATCAGCTAAAGAAAAGAAATTGTTCTTGTATATATTATGTGATGTATACGTCTATGATAAGTTCGGATCAGTATTATGTTATGATATTTGGTGTCTCAATTTGGTAGTCATAAAATCAAAATGAATCCTAAATGTCATAATTTCATATAAGTTCTTAATTTTTTTGTGTCGTATTATAAAAGTGCCGCACAAATATTATATAAGTGCCGCTTTTTTATGTCATATTATATAAGTGCCGCACAAATATTTTATAGACTAAAATACACCGTTGGTCCTTAAACTTGGCAGGGTGCATCGCAATGGGACGAAACTCGGCCTTTTCATCGTGGTGAGTCCAAACCTTGGCCTTTAAATGCCAAATCAGTCCCTTTGACCAATTCTCTGCTAGTCAAAGTCTGTTAACTTCCCCATGTGCCTTGCACATGAGGGTAAACTCGTCATTTCATTGTTTTTGGTCTATTTTATTTCATCTTCATCTTCCTCATGGGCTAAACCCAGATTCCGGCGACCTTAAACCCAGAATCCGGCGACCAAGAAAAGGTGTCATGTGTCATCTATGATGAGACGTATTACGATAATCATATTATCATTAGTTCATTTTGTATATCCTGATGATGTCAACGCTTGTAAGAAAATGACTTCAAGATGATGTATTATGATAATCATATTATCATGAGTTACTTCAAGATGATGTTATATGCTACATTAGTCAAGTCATTTACTTGTCTTGTTACGGCTTATAGTTGAGTTAATATGTACATCTTTGTTTGGTTTGTAGTTTTGGCTAAGTATTTACTTTGCTGTTACATATTAAGCATCAATATTCTTCAGTCAGATGTGATATACATGTAAACTAGAACAAGATTATGAAATTATACCATTGAAACATGTAAACTCTATATGTTCAAGAGTTTATAGCACCGCAACAGTAACAACCGATAACTTACTGGTTTCGGTGGAAAATTGTTAATTCTTTTTCGAATTGTGTGAAATGGAGGTGAATTGCATGATTATGTGGCATTACTGGTCGGAAATTGAACAGATGAGAACCAAAGTAGCGATTAAGACATTAAGACGTACAGAGGGATGAAAAAGCTGATCATTTGTGCAAAGGAATTTGAATGTGCAGGGTATGGTTACGCTGTTGAGTTCAGTATCAAATTACCCAAGTTTGATTACAGGTGTAGTGTTAGACTGGTTATTAGCCCTTTTGTACTGTAGGAGAACGAAAACGTATCAAAGAGTCAAGAGGTCACAAGGGTGTTGGAAATTTTTGATGATTTTTAGATCTTCATATGCATTAGCCTCCATGTGTTTTGCATCACTACTCATAAGTTTTATTATTCGTATATTTGGGCTTCATTTTCACGAGTTTTATGTATTATAATCAAATTTTGAACTGAGATGGATGACATTACACACAACATTCAAGCTTTTGCCTTGAATCTCATAATACAGAAGAGTAATGAATCTATCAATCTTGCTCCCGCCAACCAGTACATTGCATCATCATGATTTGCTGCGCTTTATGCAAAATGTATACGAGAATATCATGGTCAGCACATACAGGTACTTGATAAGGGTAACAGGTATAGCATTTCTAAGACGTGTTTTGGGTTCAAACCCCACTGATGTTACCTTGTGCTATTTGCAATAAAAAGAAATAGCATCACAAGTGATGAAACGTTGTTTCTAGTTTGTGGTGGACTCGTTGTGGAGACACTAATCATCTCATTTTCCTTTACTTAAAACATCTCGTTTTGCTATTAGTGTGTTTCATATAACAAACTCATGTGTCTGAAGATCCACATGACACATGACACCTTTTCTTGGTCGCCGGATTCCGGGTTTAAGGTCGCCTGAATCTGGGTTTAGCCCATGAGGAAGATGAAGATGGAATAAAATAGACCAAAACAACGAAATGACGAGTTTACCCTCATGTGCAAGGCACATGGGGAAGTTAACAGACTTTGACTAACAGAGAATTGGTCAAAGGGACTGATTTGGCATTTAAAGGCCAAGGTTTGGACTCACCACGATGAAAAGGCCGAGTTTCGTCCCATCGCGATACACCCTGCCAAGTTTAAGGACCAACGGTGTATTTTAGTCTATTTTATAAGTGCCGCACAAAGTGACGTAGCGGCAAATAATTATACTTGTGAACTTGTGGTTTTGATGTGATCTTTAATGCAATAGTTATAATTTTAATTTGTAATCATTGTGAAAAAAGAAATCTATGGGTTATTAATGAAAAATGAAATAAGTTTGAGGATCAAACAACATTTAAATACTTAATTTAGTGGTGCATATAGGGGTGTTATAGCCGATCAACATTACTCAAATTATAAACATTTTAAGTTTAAGTAATGCATATGCATAGATTATAAAATATTTTAGAGTTAATTACATAAATCGTCCTTGTGGTTTGCTCAAAATTACGGATCTTGTCCCTATACTTTTTTTTCAGTGCGTTTCGTCCCTGTGGTTTACAAATCTTACGGATTTTGTCCCTGATCCGACCCAGTCCGTTAAGTGTTTTGCGCTGTAAGTCCTTCGTTAGTGCAATCCGTTAAGTGTTTTGCGCTGTTAGTCCTTCGTTAATAAATTTTGCACCGTTAGTCCTTATTTTTTAAAATATAGTTTTCCCCAATTAGTCCCTCCGTTAATAATAGTTTTCACCCGTTTTTGTCCTTTTTTATCCGTTTTCGTTCGTTTTTTTTATCCGTTTCCCCCTGTTTTTTTACGTTTTTCGTCCGTTTTCTTTCGTTTTTTATAGTTTTTGTCCATTTTTCTTACGTTTTGTCCGTTTTTCTTACGTTTTTATCGGTTTTCATCCGTTTTTGTCCGTTTTTCTTACGTTTTTTTTTAATTTTTGTCCGTTTTTCTTATGTTTTGTCTGTTTTCTTTCGTTTTGTCCGTTGTTCTTACGTTTTGTCCGTTTTTCGTACGTTTTTATCGGTTTTTCTTAAGTTTTTGTCCGTTTCAAAAAATATTTTGAATAAAAAATTTCAATTTTTTTTTTCAAATATATATATATTTTTTAAAAATATGTCCGTTTTTTTTCAATATTTTTCGGAATTTTTTTAAGATTTTTTAACAAAAAAATATTTTTCGGAAATTTTTTTTCAATATGTCCGCTTTTTTGAAAAAAAATATTTTTGTTCAAAGTTTTTTTTTGAAATTTTTTATTCAATTTTTTTTTTAAATTTGATATATTTTTTTTCAAAATGTAAGAAAAACAGACAAAAACGTAAAACAACGGGCGAAAACGGAAAAAACGGACAAAAACTTAAAAAACTGGCGAAAACGAATAAAAATGTAAAAAAAGGTCGAAAACGGATAAAAACAGACAAAAACGGACAAAAGCGTAAAAAACAGACGAAAGCATATAAAAACAGACGAAAAGGGATAAAAACGTAAAAAACGGACGAAAAACGAAAAAAAGAGGGGAAAACGGATAAAAACAAACGAAAACAGATAAAAACGGACAAAAACGTAAAAAATCGGGCGATAACTATTATTAACGGAGGGACTAATTGGGGAAAACTATATTTTAAAAAATAAGGATTAACGGTGCAAAATTTATTAACGAAGGACTAACAGCGCAAAACACTTAACGGACTGCACTAACGAAGGACTAACAGCGCAAAACACTTAACGGACTGGGTCGGATCAGGGACAAAATCCGTAAGATTTGTAAACCACAGGGACGAAACGCACTGAAAAAAAGTATAGGGACAAGATCCGTAATTTTGACTAAAATGCATATATATCCTTACCAAAGTGAATAATTGCATATATATCATTTTTACAAGTTTTTTATGCACATAGTACAATGGTTTTTATGCATGTTTTGGATATATATGCAATTATGCATTTTCGGGTGGATATATATGCAAAAGCCCCTTTATTTTGAGAATTTGCATGTTTTCTCAACTTTTTCTGTCATTTTATAGAATTTGGCGAGTTGCGTAATAGGTCAAAAATATTTAACCTGTTGACACTTCAAATATTTAACCTGTTGGCGAGTTGCGTAATATGAAACTGGTTGGATAGTTTATCACTTTTTGTCCATGTATTTTATAATCGCACAAACATTTTATCCCAATTTTGACACTTCAAATTCCCTTCTGGCATTGTTACGATTAGACTGTGCATCAATAGATAATACATATTGGACATAATTGGTCGTTATTCAAACATTTAGTTTGAAGCGAATCAGCGATGAACTAATTCGCAGAACCAATAAACATTTTAGTCAGTTGCAGTGTCGACACCTTTGGTCTCCATAAGAAATGGTATCGCCTTGCGAATCTCAGCCCTTGAAAACCATTATAACTTAAAAGCAATTAGGGCTGGTCTCTCTCTTGGGTTAGCCCGCTTCTCTCTTTTAGGAGGAGGGAGAGGACTCTGCTAATTCTTTCTTAGTATGCTTAGTTATCAACATTGAGCGGGAAAAAAAATTGTGTTCGTTGTATATCATATATCTATTTGTCAACTGTTTTAATAAATTACTCAGTGCCACCATGTAGATACTAAAAACACAAGAGGATTTTGTCATTGTTGGATATCAGCCCAACAAACCAAGAAGTTACAATGGGGGATCCCGACTTTGGTGAACATATTGACACACTTCAAGAACCTCTACTTGACTGAAAAGTAACACACACGAGAGACCCAAACGCTTACCTTTATTCCGACATAATGCTTGTAAATCAAGCGTTGCTATTCCTATGTCTATTTGACTTATAATTGCATGCTAAACTAATAAGTACATATTAACCCTTATACTTTGCTAATATAGGTACTAACATATAACAAATTCTACCTTAGTACTATCATTTTAGCCTTCTCCAATACATAGTAGCTTTAACCAGGAATGATATTATAGACTATACATGTTATTAAAAAATGCTTTTTTAAAATGTTATATGACTAAAATTTGATGTGTTATGAGTTATGAGTCCCACGTTGCTAAAGAAAAGAAACTTTCCTTGGTTATATATTCTCATTTACTTAGTTCACCCAAATTGAGATTGACATTGTGTTGATGCATTTACGCATCCATTCTGATAGAGCAATTTATCAATGTGTTCCTAGAAGTGCAATAATCAATTTGACTTCTCAATCTTTTTCTTTTTTCATTTTGTATATATTAGAAAATTTAGCAAGGTGGGTTATGTTCAAGATATGAATTTTCAAATTTAAATGTTCTTGCATTTGATTTTTGATTCAGCTGGAGCAAAGTATTAGGGAGTCGAGTAATATGTACAAGTATGTAATTACAAAAATTCACTTGCGTTTTTGACTTTTTATACAAGTCAAGGGCTATCTTGCGACACCACCAAAAGAACCCCATCACTTCTAAGCGCAACACCATCAGGAAAAGTCAGTTCCTTGTTTAATGAAATCTTTCTTACGGTCCTGTCTTCATGATCAACTTTATATAAGTTACCAGTCAGTTTTGCTGCAATTGATTATAAAGTGAGCTGTTAATTGAAATGAGATAACTTAACTTGAAAATGCAATGCAAAAGACCCCTTCAAATATAGAATATAATCATATATGTAAAGAAAAAAAAAAAAAAAAAAAAAAGTCAAAATGGAGAGAGATCATGGCCGGATTTTAGGGTGTGCAGAGTGCACAACCGCACAGGGCCCCGAAAATTTGGGGCCTCCGATATTGTAATGCAAGGCTGGTTTAGTTCGTGGTATAAGTTAAAACTGATGAAAATATAGTCTAAACCTTAAGATTTTGATGTTATAAGTGAAACATACGTTGATTTTCGGTGATAGAAAGAAAACATGAAGAAACAGAGGGATACGGCAACCATGTTGAGGAAGATGATAACAAGGGTTATATTCACACTTTGCACCCTAAGTTTTATAAACTTTTCACTTATTATCCTAGACTTTTTGTTTTTTCCTTAGATAAGTACAAATGAATATGTACTTTCAATCCAAGTTTAGGGAAGTTGTAAAAACTAGTCCAATTTGTCTTTTAAAGTTAACTTTTTTATAAATTTTTCTATAAAGAAGTCTTAAAAGTGGTCAAACTATATACTCCGTAATTGGTAATCTGTGATGAGTATAGACATGTTATAAACTATGTTTTTATGTTATAGACATGTTTTTATAGACATGTTTTTATGTTTTTATCTATAGTTATTTTTACACGCATGTAAATATTCAGATTTCGCGAGGCCTATATTTTCAAATTGGCACAGGGCCTCCAAAATTCACGAGACGGCCCTGAGAGAGATGGACATACCTTTAGGTTATGAAGACATATGGGATATAGGAGATGCGGGGCCAATAGGAGCCTCTTCTACTTGTCTTTTCTTTCAGTTCATCGGTGCATCCAAATATTGTCAAACTCAAAAGTGAAGGCAACAACTCTTCTGGTAGATCCTTTATCTTTAGGCAGTTGTCAGTGTAGAGATGTTGGAGGGAGGTGAGGTGTTGGAGTCCCTTTGAAATTGATTTCAATTTCCTTAAATCCGATAACCAGAGTGTAGTAAGAGATGAAGGAAGCATATGAGACAATTGACTTCCACTAGTCACATCATCTTCTTCTGCCGATCCACCCCATAGCCGTAGGTGAACAAGTGAGGATGAGAAAGTCTGTGGGCCAAACTTTGATATGGGCTTCTTCAAACCCCCTATTGTTAAGAAACCCAGCTTAGGAGGCCAAAGCCCAAAGGAAGCAACATCCATATTTTCACAATTTCTGGTTGTCAACATTTTTAACGAGGTGAGATTCGGCAAGTCGGCAGCAGAAAATGACTCTATACTCGAACAACCTTGTACTGTTAATTGGGTGAGGTGACTGAAACAAGTCAACTCAACCATTGACTCTATACGGTCACAATTTTCTATTCTCAGTTCTGTGATGTGAATGAAACTAGTCAATTCAGTGATTGATTTCAGTTTTTCCCAACTCATTATGTGTACAACCTCTAGCATCGGTGTCATGCTTGTGTTCAGAAGCTCTGTATCCACTAGTTGATCACATCCAGTTATTTTGAGTGACTTGAGCGTGTGCCCTCTTGTTGGGAAGGAGACAGATGCAATCGAATCACAACAGTTGATACTCACTTCTTGAATGTTGTTTGGCAAATTGCAACGCACAACACTCTCACAACTCCATAATTCCAAAATCCTAAGAGATGTTAGTTGGTTGCATCCTAAATTCACCAATTTTGAACAATACGATACTTGCAACTTTCTTAAATTCACAAGAACCTTACTTGCCTCTGCTTCTGATTCCCACAAGTATCTTATTTCATTACACTCACTGAAAAATAGTTCTTCAACTGCCCCAAGATAGTCCATAACAGCTCTCCGCACCTCATCACTAAGTCCTGAAATACTACAAATACTCAACCTGGTGACTGCTGAAGATACACGAGTCAGACTTCTCAATACACCACCACCACAGCCGTTGAGATCTAAAACCCTAAGCGAAGGTAGTGCTTCAAGTGAGACTTCAGCCAACTTAGAACTATTTCCTATATACAGCTCTTCAATGCATGGAAACATTACTACACCTACAACAACATCCTTGGCTGACCATACCTCCCACCCACTCATATTTCGAAACCTTAAACTTTCAAGTTTAGGAAATGCAATACCTGTACCAAAGAACTCTGAGCCCACAACTTTCACCTCGTCTAGACTTTGAATATCCAACTTCTTAAGCGATGGTAATTGCCCAAGTGGTGGTAGAGACGTACAATTTCTACCACCCCGAATTGAAATACTAGTCAACTGATGAAATGAGGGATCCCTAATCCACTTTGGAAATACTTTACCTCCATATGACTCAATTATAAGATCTTTCAAATTATTACTATGAGGCTTGAGGGCATTCAGGACCTCATTCTCAAGTGTTTCATTTCGAGCATCATTAAAATCTTTACTCCATTCCACATGTAACTTACTAACCCTTTTTTTGTGTCACCTCCCGTATATCCCTTGCACTTTTCACTTTGTCCAGCCCATGAATGGAAATACTCCCTTGGAGATTCTTTAAATTCTTAAGCCATGATATAAAAAAGTCGTCGTTTTCAACAACAATTTTGTTGGAAAGAATTTGTAGGCTTTTCATCTCACTAATCCCTGACGGCATCATATTCCAAAGCAATGTATCCCGAATATCAAAATGCCGCAAGTTTTTAAGCTTTAAGAAGTTGTCGGACAACGTGGTCAAGCTATTACAGCCGGAAACGATCAGTGTCTGTAAATTATAAAGATTGCAGACATTTTCTGGCAAATGCTTGATTCTAGTTCGAGATAAATTAAGATACCGCAATTGCTTCATATTGCCGACACACTCTGGTACCTCAACTATTTCTAATTTACTCAAACTAAGAACTCTCAACAATGGTAATTGGGGAAGTATACAACAACAACAACAAACCCAATCCCGCCTAGGCAGGTATGGGGGAGGTAAAATGTAGACAGATCCTACCCCTACATCCAGGTGAACCCGTGTGTAGAGGTAATTGGGGAAGTATGTCAGCCAGAAACTTACTTGACAAGTAGGGTATTTGCCAACTACCATCTCCCATCAAAATGGGCATAGCTAGAAACGTTCTCAAACTATTAGCTCTTTCGAATGCCTTAAACTTGTTGTAAGTATTATAATTCTCACAAACAAATGACATATGACGTAACTTTTTGAAATCTGTCTTCATAACATCCTTCTTCACATCTAAGTCTAACCTCACAAAAAATTCTCCTGCAACAAATGTGGCTAAATCATTCATGAGGTCATGCATCACAAACAACGATTCTTCATGAGGCACATGTTGAAAAAAAGACCTTGACAACAGCTCTTGAAAATATTCCTCGCCCAAGAGTTCCATTGATTTTTCTGTACTTGAATTGTGCAAAAACCCTTCTGCCATCCACCACAATATCAAGTCATCTTTCTCAAACACGCAGTCCTTGGAGATCAAGCAACAGTAAGCAAACAATTGCTTCGTAGGTGCAGAAAGATCTTGGTAGCTTAGTCTAAGCGCCGGCAGAATACCACCTCCGTCTTTTAACATCCATATCTCATTATTTAACAGCTGCTTCCAATCTTCTTCATCTGTTTTTGTTCTGAGTAAACTTCCAAGTGCTTTTAAAGCCAAAGGCAAGCCATCACATTTTTTCACGATGCCTTCACCATGTAGTCTTAGCGTTGGATAAGACTCGAAGTCATTTATCCCTGCATGTCGAGCAAACAAAGAAAAGGAATCGTTATGTGACAACTTGTGTAGATTGTATGGACATTTGTGGCCCAGTTTTCTGAGCAATTCTGTCTTTCGAGTTGTGATGATTATTTTGCTTCCATGAGCCACTTCAAAGAATGGGGCCGCTAATGTTTCCTAGTCTTCGAGCTTTTCGCTCCATATATTTGACGGGTAAAGGTGTAATGGGTCACAACGGTATAAACACAAATGCGGAAGCAAAACCTTCGGTTGACAACACCTACCCAAACCCGTATGAACCTATGAGGAAGTAAACAAATAAGGCACACTAATCACAACTTCTAAACAGCCCCTAACAAACTAAATCAGCCCCAAATCAGCAGGTAATAAAAGTAAACAACCACACAACAAGAACACCAAGCTTTTAGCGTGGAAAACCCCAAAATGGGTAAAAACCACGGGACACCTAGTGCCGCTTAAAATCCACTACCACCAATAATAGAGCAATACAATCAGACCTTCTCTAGATACTAGAGGCATACAACAATTATCATACACTTGGAATAAAGCATCAAGATGTATGGAAACAAACTAAAGACAAAAGAGGAACAACATCACCAGAAAATCTGATGCAATCTGCCTGGGCAAGAAACAGGACTTCCAGGCCTCAAAATCAGATTCCCAACGGTCAAAACCTTCCTTTATATGTAAGGAAGCTACAGCCCAAAAATTGTTACGATCCAACGGTTCAAACTCCGGCGATCTTCAGTTTTGTGGGCTGCTATATAGAAAAAACGGGACTGCACTTTACTCTCTCTTTTGATCTCTCTCTCTCTCTCTCTCTCTCTATTATTGTTCATCTTGGTTGTGGTAGAGGCTACCCAAGACTAATACATACACCCTTCAAGTCAACAAATAATATTGACTATATATTTGGGCTTATTTGGTGGGCTTTCCTCATGGGCCAAGGAAAAATACCCAACAAATCTCCCCCTTTCCTGCCTATGAGGAAGAGTTCGCCATCCCGGCGATCGAGCAACACACCTTCAACTTTTCTCTTGCTACAGCCTTTGTCAACATATCGGAAGCATTATCATCCGTATGAACTTTATTAAGTTCAAACATACCATCTTCAATAGCATCTCTAATCCAATGATAACGAACATCAATATGTTTTGTTCTTTTGTGAAACATCAAATTCTTAGCAAGGTGAATAGCACTTTGATTGTCACAAAGAACCGCATAACGTTGTTGCTTGAAACCAAGTTCTTGCAAAAACCTTTTCAACCACAATAGTTCTTTGCACGCTTCTGTTGCTGCCACATACTCAGCCTCTGTTGTAGACAAGGCCACACACTTTTGTAATCTAGATTGCCATGAAACAGCTCCCCCTGCAAAAGTCATCAAATATCTAGAAGTGGATTTCATGTTGTCCTTATTTCCCGCCATATCTGAGTCTATGTAACCAACAAGCACGAGTTTCCCATTTCCAAATGTGATACCCAATTTAGAAGTACCTCGCAGATATCTAAATATCCATTTAACAGCTTCCCAATGCTTCTTACCAGGATTTGATAGGAACCGACTGACAACACCAACTGCATGAGCTATATCCGGCCTTGTACACACCATAGCATACATCAAGCTACCAACCGCTGAGGCATATGGAACTTTATCCATCTTTTCAAAACTCTTTTTGGAAGAAGGGCAATCTTTATCAGTTAGCTTAAAGTTGGTAGTAAGAGGGGAACTAACCACTTTAGCTTTATCCATGTTGAACCTGCACAAGACCTTTTCAATGTATTGCTCTTGTGATATATGCAACTTCCTGGCATCTCTATCATGGAAAATTCGAATGCCAAGGATCTGTTTTGCTGGCCCCAAGTCTTTCATAGCAAAAGACTTGCTCAAATCTCGCTTCAGTTGGGTAATTCTTCCAACGTTCTTGCCAACAATCAGCATATCATCAACATATAGCAACAAGATGATGAAGTCATCATCACCAAACCTCTGAAAGAAAACACAATGATCTGAAGAAGTCTTTTGGTAGCCTTGCTTCCCTATGACCGATTCAAATTTCTTGTACCACTGTCTCGGTGCTTGCTTCAACCCGTACAAACTTTTCTGAAGTTTACACACGTATTCTTCCTTCCCCTTAACCTGAAAGCCTTCAGGTTGCTCCATATAGATTTCCTTATCCAGATCACCATGAAGGAAAGCTGTCTTGACATCCATTTGCTCCACCTCAAGATCGAGGCTAGCCGCCAAACCAAGAACAACTCGAATAGATCCCATCTTCACAACCGGAGAGAAAATCACATCAAAATCAATGCCTCTTTTCTGACCGAAACCTTTAACCACCAATCTGGCCTTGTACCTCGGTCTAGAAGTATGCTCTTCAGTCTTCAATTTGAAAACCCACTTGTTTTTCAAAGCTCTCTTACCCTTAGGCAACTTTACCAAATCAAAAGTAGCGTTCTCATGCAAGGAATTCATCTCATCTTGCATGGCTTCAACCCATTCCTTTTTGTGTTCATCTTCCATAGCTTCTGCATAACACTCGGGCTCTCCCCCATCAGTAAGTAAAACATACTCATGTGCAGAATAACGTGTGGAAGGATGATGATCTCTAGTAGACCGCCTAAGCGGAATGAATGGTGGCATATTAGGTACTGGTAACTCAGGATGAACGTCTTCATCTAAGTTTGGTTGCTCTTGATCATCAATATCATCAGCACCCTGTTCTTCATCATTCTGAATATCATCTCCAAACTGTGGGTCAACATGTTTAGGAGGAACCGGATCCAAGTCAATGAGATCATCATTATGTTGAGGAATTGTTTTCTTCTCAGCATTCTCAACATCTTTCAAAGTTTGATCTTCCTCAAACTCTACATCTCGGCTACGAACAAGTTTCTTTTGAACCGGATCATACAACCTATACCCAAATTCATCTTGACCATACCCGAGGAACACACATGGCTTAGACTTCACATCAAGCTTTGATCTTTCATCTTTGGGAATATGCACAGAAGCCTTGCATCCAAAAACTCGTAAATGACGGTATGAAACAACTTTACCGCTCCAAACCCTGTCAGGAACATCAAAATGCAAAGGAACACAAGGGGTTAGATTAATAACATGTACCGCCGTATTCAAAGCCTCACCCCAAAAAGAGGTAGGCAACCCTGCATGTGAAAGCAAGCATCTGACTCTTTCAACCAAAGTTCTATTCATCCGCTCTGCTAAGCCATTCAACTGCGGTGTCTTCGGTGGAGTCTTTTGATGCTGAATTCCATGCTCTCTACAATAAGCATCAAAGGGGCCAATGTATTCACCTCCATTGTCAGTTCGAATACATTTAAGTTTCTTCCGTGTCTGCCTCTCAAGTAAAGCATGAAACTGCTTAAACACATCCAATACTTGATCTTTGGTCTTCAAGGTATATATCCAAACCTTTCTTGAGTGATCATCGATGAAAGTGACAAAATAAGAACACCCACCTAGTGTTTTAGTCTTCATGGGACCACAAACATCGGAATGTACCAGATCAAGTATGTTCTCCATTCTGAAAGAAGGACGACTCTTAAAAGCAAGCCTAGTTTGCTTTCCTGCCAAACAGTGAGAACACTTCTTCAAGTTGATATCATGCACACCAGATAACACATTCTTCTTAGAAAGAATAGACATCCCCTTTTCACTCATGTGACCAAGTATTTTATGCCATAACTCGGTCATATCATCATTGTCTACAGCATTGACAATGCTCTTGGATATCTTCGGATGTGTCACGTATAACTTGGATTCCCCTTTTCCTCTTGCCACAATCAAGGATCCGAGAGTTACTTTCCACAAACCATTACCAGAACTGTTATGGTAGCCATCTTCATCAAGAAGACCTGTTGAGATAATATTGAGTCTCATATCTGGGACATGTTTTACATTATGCAAAACCAATTCCATCCCCGTGTCAAACTTCAAACAAATATCCCCAATACCAGCAATCCTTGATAACCCAGTATTACCCATCCTAACAACACCGAAGTCACCTGGTGTGTAAGATGAATAATAATCTTTTCGTGTTGCAACATGACATGTAGCACCACTGTCAAGAATCCAACTCGAATCATCATTAGCAAGGTTGACCATATCATAATCATAACAAACAAAGAACTCATCTGTGGTGGTATTTACTTCAGTATTGTCATCACCATCATCATCCTTCTTGTGTTTGTTCTTCTGGTTGTTGTAGTTCTTCTTCTTGTTCTCCTTTTTCAACTGTCTGCAAAACTTCATCGTGTGCCCCTTTTTATGGCAATGATAGCATTCAACATCAACAAATTTTTCTTTGCTGGAACTACTACGATGATTACTTCTGTTACTCGGGCCTCTGCTTTGACTTCTCCCCCGCCTTTCTGTGACCAAGACATCTGACTGTGAAGAAGAACCTTGTGACTTTCTTCTCATTTCTTCATTCAAAATACTGCCTTTAGCCAATTCCATGGTGATAACACCATCTGGTGCAGAGTTGGACAATGATGTCGTAAAAGTCTCCCAAGTATACGGTAAGGTACCAAGAAAATCTCATCTTCAAACTTGATACCCATACTTGCAAGCTGATTTATAATACCCTGAAAGACATTTAAGTGATCAGTAATAGGAGACCCATCAGTATACTTTAATCTCATCATTTGCTTGATTAAGAACAACTTGTTGTTTCCAGTTTTTTGAGCATATAACTGTTCAAGTTTGTTCCAAAGAGTACGAGCATGTGTCTCCTCACAAATATGGTTCAAAACATTATCATCAACCCATTGCCTAATATACCCGCAAACCTGTCTATGCAAAATAGTCCATTCTGCATCTGTTTTGTTATCAGGTTTCTCAGTAGAAAATACAGGCAAGTAGTAGTCTTTAACATAAAGGAGATCCTCCATTTTTCCTTTCCAAACATGATAATTCGAACCATTCAAACTAACCATCCTACTTGTATTAGTTTCCATCGTTCAAACAGGTTAAGTCCCCAAACCAAGAACTAAGCTCTTGATACCAATTTGACGAGTAAAGGTGTAATGGGTCACAACGGTATAAACACAAATGCGGAAGCAAAACCTTCGTTTGACAACACCTACCCAAACCTGTATGAACCTATGAGGAAGTAAATAAATAAGGCACACTAATCACAACTTCTAAACAGCCCCTAACAAACTAAATCAGCCCCAAATCAGCAGGTAATAAAAGTAAACAACCACACAACAAGAACACCAAGCTTTTAGCGTGGAAAACCCCAAAATGGGTAAAAACCACGGGACACCTAGTGCCGCTTAAAATCCACTACCACCAATAATAGAGCAATACAATCAGACCTTCTCTAGATACTAGAGGCATACAACAATTATCATACACTTGGAATAAAGCATCAAGATGTACGGAAACAAACTAAAGACAAAAGAGGAACAACATCACCAGAAAATCTGATGCAATCTGCCTGGGCAAGAAACAGGACTTCCATGCCTCAAAATCAGATTCCCAATGGTCAAAACCTTCCTTTATATGTAAGGAAGCTACAGCCCAAAAATCGTTACGATCCAACGGTTCAAACTCCGGCGATCTTCAGTTTTGTGGGCTGCTGTACAGAAAAAACGGGACTGCACTTTACTCTCTCTTTTGATCTCTCTCTCTATTATTGTTCATCTTGGTTGTGGTAGAGGCTGCTCAAGATTAATACATACACCCTTCAAGTCAACAAATAATATTGACTATATATTTGGGCTTATTTGGTGGGCTTTTCTCATGGGCCAAGAAAAAATACCCAACAATATCATCCAAAACAAGGAGAAAGCGTTTCCATGTAAGTTGATTTTTAAGAGTTGCTTGAAGCAAATTCAGATCTGCAAAGTTCCTATTTCCGTCCCCACCTATAGATTGAAAGATGACTTTATTTATATTGAAGCTGTCAAAGTCGTCAGAGACACAAACCCATGCTTTGTGCTCAAAGCGATCCTTCACTTTCTTATCGTCATACAAAAGTCGAGCTAAAGTCGTTTTTCCTATGCCACCCATACCAACAATGGGCACGATGCTAAAGTTTTGACTACATGGTTCATCACCCAATAGCTTCTGGAGTAATTCCTTCTGATCACCTTCACGCCCAATAATACTAGGTGCATCTACCAAAGAGGTCTGATAACTTCTATTCATATTTTTTGACCCGCCATCTTTCACAGTTAAACCTATATCGCTTTTTTCATCTATGAGTTCTTGTAAACATTCAGGGTTCTGGAAATATCAAAAGTTCATACCTCAAATGTCGATGCCGCCAGTAAAAATCAACTTTTTTTAGCATCCATAATTTTTTTTTTTTAAATTTCAAAACTTTTGAAACTTTTTCAAATTTGAAAAGTGAACACGGCCACATCGACGCGTACATAATTTGTCAAAGGAAAATGATTGTCATGCCTAAAGTATGCCTAAGAATAAGATGATGTCAAGTGTAAAAATTAAAAGTGAAGATTTAGAGTGAGAAAATGTATAAGTGGTGTGTCAAATAGTTTGTTTTTATAGATGTATTAAAGAGGAGATGACATGTCGTAAGAAACTTATATAAGCTCACAAGTCTCAAAATAAGCCACAAAATTAGGGCTTATTTTATATAAGCTGAAATCAAGTAAGCTCATAAGCCCACATATAAGCCCAAAAAAAACAACCCTTTAACCACCACTGTGCTTTTTAAATGGAAATTACAACCGAAAGACAAAGACCTTCTCAACAAGAAAAAAGAAATGGCAAAAACAGTTTAGCAACGCCATTATGTGTGAGTCCTTGTTAATAATCACAAAACCAAACTAGAAACATCGATAGTCGACATGAGGGTGCGACTGTTATCTTTAAACGATACATATATATGCAACAAGGGAAAAAACACAAATCAACACTACCACCAGCCGTATTTTGTCAAAAACTATACACCAATGCATCAACGTTTTTGTCGAAAACTATACACCGCTGCCTCCAGGCGCGGGTATTCTAATCTTTTCTGAGCCAGGAAATGTTCGCAAGTTATGGAATTACCATTACGAATCACTTTCAGAAGACTACACCTTAAATTGTGCAAGTGTTGAGCGGGTTCAAAATATGGTTCTAACAGATATATCATCAATTCTACAATCTATGGGTAAGAGTGTTAGTGACTTTGACCTTAAAAACATTACCGCATATGTAAGTTTAGAACCATTTGGCTGCTGTGAGTTACAAGAGGAGTGCTCGATAGTTGTACAAGATGAAGATATACTCGCCCGACATTCTCTCAACAACAATCAAAAAGCCGCATATGATACCATCATGAGACATGTTGATGGTGATTCTCCGGTCGTGTTTTTATTGATGGCCTTGGAGGAACTCGTAAAACATTTTTGTATAAAGCTTTGCTTGCCACTATTCGTTCTCGTGGTCTTATTTCACTTGCCACCGCTTCGTCACGGGTTGCGGCAAATAACATGACAGGGGGAAGAACTGCTCACTCTCGATTTAAGATCCCCAGCAATCTTAATACAAACTCAATATGCAACATCAAAAAACAAAGTGGCCTTGCTAAGCTACTTTGCCAAGCCAAGTTGATAAACTGGGATGAAGCATCAATGGCTAAAAGGCAACGTGTGAAGGCTGTTGATCGAACTATGCAAGACATTAATGGGGTCAAACTTCCATTCAGCGGCGAGATAATGGTTTTAGGAGGAGATTTTAGATAGGTGTTACCGGTATTTCTATTTAATATAAATAATCATGTAACAACGATATTTCTACGTAAAAGTTACTCAAAAAGAATGTTAATACAAATAATCATGTAACAACGATATTTCTATTTTACGATTACTTTACGTTTTTTTAATGACAAATATAAAACATACTACGTAAAAGTCGTAATCACACATAACTACGTAAGTTTCCATTTGACGTAAACCCAACTTTTTTTAATCATTATTACATAATTAAAAATATAGCGAGCTGGGAAACATAATCACTTTTGACTTTGCATGCAACTCATGTCGGATGTGTTATCACTTTTTGTCCAGTTTGTATATAAGTAGTTATTTGTCTATTTTTTTGGAAGGCAAAAAATAATATATATTGTGAAAACAAACCAACAAGATACACAACAAGGCCAAATATAGGCTAATGAAACCAAAACTTCAAAAGGTTACGAGATGTAGCATTACGAATATGATATTCGCGGGTCGAGTAGTTGTGACCTTGTGGGTACGTCTTTTGTCCATGAATCCAACAATCCAAATTGATGCTATTATTAGTATATTTCATCAAACGCATGTCATGTATTTTATCAAATGCTCATTTGACAATCTCATTTCATTACTTTATCATTCGCTTAAAACATACTGTTAAATATTGCTGCATTTGTTGCTTGATTCCTCTAGAGCAAAGTATCTTGAGTATTTATTAAACACTAGTGATGTAAAGATTTTGTTGTATTATGCTAAATGTGATTTAAGAGTTGGTGTTGTCGGGATTGAATCATGGGTTAAAAAGATGGGATGGATTGGTCAATCGTCAACTAGCAGGCTATGCTAAAAAATATGGGAACTTAACGAATGTTGTAGTGTTTGGTGCTAGTCAATCTTGTGCCTGCTGAATTGCTGATCAATTTGTCAATGATTGAAGATTGGGTTCTTGAAAAGGTCACTTTGACCAACAATGTAAGTCAACTTTAGTTGGTGTATAGTAGAAGTGTATAGGTACCAGGGCCGTCCCGTGGATTTTGAGGGCCCTGTGCCATTCTGAAATATAGGCCTTTCAAACATGACGAATGATCTTGAATAAGCGTTAAAAATTGACATAGAAAAAGATGAGTATTTGAGAACATAAAAAATTGCCTATCTATGTCTATGAAATTAGTATTATTGGGTCACATTAAAGCCTTTTTGATGAAAACTGTTTTAAAAAAAATCATTTATAAAACAAATTGAACTAACTTTAACAACATTTCAAAAAGTGGGTTGAAAGTATGACTTTCTAAAGTTCATATCATGATATGTGCTTTTTACTTTTTAGGAATAAAACAAAAAGACTAAAATACAAGTGTATGATCTATCAAACTTTAGGGTGCAAAGTGAGTAATACTCATAGTTATCATCTTCCTCATCTTACTCGTTTCCTCTGGTTATTTTTTTTCTTTTTCTTTTCTTTAGACGCTTGAAACTAAGCTATGTTTAAACTATATAAATAGCATCCAGGTATTAAGTTTAGAATACATTTTCATCGAAATTACTTTAAAACATAGAATAAACCCAGCCCTACATTATAACATTGGAGGCCCCGAAATTTTGGGGGCCCTGTGCGGTTGATCACTCTGCACACCCTAAAATCCGGCCCTGATAGGTACTTGGTAGTTTTCATGTTTACTATGGTGTAGGTTTCATGAATGTAGGAACTTGGTAGTAGGGTGTCAAAAATCCTGACTCGACCCGAACCCGATCCGGACCCGAACCCGACTAAGCATATTCGGGTCGGGTTACTCGGGTTAGAAATTGAATTCGGGTTATTCGGGTCAACCCGAGTAACCCGATTACTAAATAGGGTCGGGTATCGGGTTGAGATATTTTTGGCTAAATCGGGTTCGGGTCAACCCGTTTGACCCGAATAAGGATTTATTTTTATTTTTTTATATTTATTTTAGAAATTTGCTATATAAATTAGAACAAATAGACAACTTTGACACTATTTAACTTATATTTGGGTTGACCCGAACCAGAATTGACCCGACCCGAGTTGACCCGACCCGAATTGACCCAAACCCGACTAACCCGAGTTCAAATAGGGTCGGGTTCGGGTAAATTATTTCTAGCCTTGACCCGACCCGAATTGACCCGAACCCGACCAACCCGACCCGACTGACACCCCTACTTGGTAGCATTGTTTATGATTAAAGATCTGTAATTTTAAATAACATTATACTATTTGAATAGTATAGAGTTGCATACTTTAAATAGATTTGGAAATGGCAACCATATGTGATGATGGGTAGTTAAGAAAAATTTGTTTTATGTTTTCTATCCTACATTGAGTAAAGAAAAGAAACTTCGGTAGTTTATATTCTGTGATGTTTATGACTAAAATAAATTGATATCAGTACAATGTTGTTGCATTTGACATCTTACTTAGGTAGAGTAAAATACCTGGGTGGCGTGTCGTATGCAGTAATGTGTATGAATTCTTATTATTTATTTATTTTTGTTATTTTATTAAATTTAGAGAGTTGAGCATTAGCTTCAAAAATTTAATTTTAAATGTTCACATGAGCTTCTAACTTTTTGGTCTTTTTATAGAGTTTAGCGAGTTGATTATTAGGTCCAGAATATTTAATTATGGCACCGAACAAAAATGGTTGGATATGTTATCACTTTTTTTCTGGTTTTAGAACTAGTTAATCAGTAATATATGATTACATAAATTTGTTATTACAATGTTTCTCTAAGTTTGAAAATAAAAAAAATGTAAGGGACTTAGGAGCATGTAGCAAAGTCACAGGAAACGCTGACTCGGCCGCGTTCCACGTTTCGGATCGTTCATACCCAAACATGGTACGATCGCGATCCGGATCGCTCGGAATCGCGATCCGGATCGTTATTTTCGGCGTTCCCAAACATCATCAATCGCCGTACCGAAGTCTGCTGGTTCGACGTACCAAAACGGATCGGTACAGCGTACCAAAATGAATTAGTACAACGTACCTAAACAAATTGGTACAACAAACCAAATTTTAACCAATAATTACTTCAACTAATTTAATTTTATTCACTTATGATATATGTCCCTAACAATCTTTTGAATATTAATATATCATATGGATATTTGGCTTATACGTATCGTAATGTAGAAATGTATTATTATTCTTAATATGGTACATTATACTGAATCGGGTACCTCGTACCAAGGTTTATGGTACATCGAACCAGAGCGTACCGCAACATTCCGAAATGAGCCTACCCCCCGTCGTACCATATTTTAGGGACCTAGCGTTTCCCGTTCCCATACCGAAGCGAACCGCGTTTCGTGTGACTTTGGCATGTAGCATTACAAATAGGAAACACTTCAACTCCATGTAGTTAGATTAACAAAAGATCACGAATAGGCTCGTGGGTTATCTATCAATAGTCAACTTGCAGGTTATGTTAGAAAATATGGTAATTCGATGCAAGTTGTGGAGTTTGGTGCTGGTCATCTTGTACTTTGACGAGTCTGTTAATTCTTAACTCTTAAGCTATGATTGAAGACCGGGTTCTTGAAAATGGGTTGTTTGCTAATGATCCAGACTTTGACCAGCAATGTAACTCAGCTATAATTGGTGCAGATTAGAAGTGTATAGATAAAAGGTTATGATTTTCACTTTACTTTTGTAGATTTCGGTTTTGTAGGATCATTGATGATTAGAGAGTTGTAAAATTGTGAAATGATCATACAAAAATGTAGACATTATACATATTTGTGTAGACTGACAGACTCTACAAAAGTTGGAACTTGTTGTTTGTAATCTTGTACCGATCATTATGGCTATTGTGCTTGACTGTCGAAGTGGTGGTTGTTGGTAGCTCATCGACAATCACTCATGTTAAATGTTTTTATACTTGAAGCGGACAAAACTTCTTCACTTAAATAATTTATCACATAATGTAAATTGTTATTTGATACCAAAATAGACACGTTAACATATTTGAATTGCGTACACTTGCAGGCTCTAAAACATATGGAAATTACTGCTTTTATTGATCGATATGATTATCCAAAACAAAGAAAGGGTTTCTAGTTTGTGACTTTAATATGTGGTAATGCTAGTCAAGAAAACATGTTCTTTGCTGCTCTGGTATGCCTCATTTTCAAATTAGATTCTTCTAGTTGACTATTTTAGCGTATGTCCCTGAAGGGACTCTTCTACTTGACTAATGATAATATTTTCTCGACTGATTTGGTATATAGGTCCAGCTTCTCAGTCGTCACTTATAAATCTCGGCTCTTGGGCTGCTTGACTTTCAGAGTGGCGGTTGTTAGTAGGTCATCGATGTGAAGGTTGTTGGTATTGAAGTTAGAAATTACAATCATTCTTCCATATTTTTTAGGCGAGTTACACGATTTGGTACTTCTTATTAGTATTGGTCTTAGTTCTATTTATGGTTGTTGGTGTAACTTTCTATTGTTGTTAAACAGAAAGTCGACTATAATCATTTTTATCCAAATTAAAGATAAAACTGTCAATTTACTCTATGCGTGTTTTACATAATTTCATAAATGACCAATCTATTATTTGATTGGGGCCAAGGGCCAAATAGACATGGCAGCTAACATTTATTGCTCATATAGGTTGTCGGGCTTATTAGTCTTTTATCTTTTTGTGTGTGTAAAATTTACTTGAAATCGGGTTTTATATAAAATAATCTTTTGTCCCTTTGTCTGAATATGTAACAATAGTGTTGCACGCCCTCTATGTGAATATGAAAATTATCATGTATTTTGCCTTGTTCTTAATATATATTAATGGTATGACCGGCGTATACTCGTTTACCATAATAGGAGTGGAATGATCTTTATAGACTATACATGTTATAATAAATGCATTTTAAAATGTTACGTGACTAAGTTTTGTTGTGTGAATTTGTTTTATACGTCCGTCTAGTGCTAAAAATGGTGAATAGCAATCGGCTAAATGCATGGCTTTGACTCCTAGTTCTACCTTCAAAGGGCTTCGTTTCGGCCTATGGTCTTTTTAGTGATTTCTTTACTCAAATTTAGCTTTTATTTTGAGTTTTGAGTTAGCCATCCCACATTGCTAAAGTAAATTGTTGCATTTAGGCATCCATTCTGATAGACCAAATTATTAGATATGCTTGAGTGAGTGCAAGAATCAATTTGAGTTTTCGATCTTTTTTCATTTTTTAATTTTCTTTTTGTATACACTAAATTTTTTAGCAAGATGAGTTAGGCTCATAATATGAATTTTTAAATTTAAAGGTTATTGCGTTTGATGTTTGATTTTAGGGATGAGCACGGGTGTGAAACTAACTGGAATCGAAACCGGACCCGATGAATCCGGGAATCGAATTTTGTGAAAAGTAAGAACCAAGAGTCGAATCGAATATATTTCTTGGTTCCGATTCTGGCGTCGGTTCTTCGAGTCTACCTGACTATGAACTGATTTTCTAAAAATAAAAGTAGAAACCTTATGCACAAATAAATTGAGATTAGCAGGTATTGTTGCATTTAGGCATCCATTCTGATAGACCAAATTATTAGATATGCTTGAGTGAGTGCAAGAATCAATTTGAGTTTTCGATCTTTTTTCATTTTTTAATTTTCTTTTTGTATACACTAAATTTTTTAGCAAGATGAGTTAGGCTCATAATATGAATTTTTAAATTTAAAGGTTATTGCGTTTGATGTTTGATTTTAGGGATGAGCACGGGTGTGAAACTAACTGGAATCGAAACCGGACCCGATGAATCCGGGAATCGAATTTTGTGAAAAGTAAGAACCAAGAGTCGAATCGAATATATTTCTTGGTTCCGATTCTGGCGTCGGTTCTTCGAGTCTACCTGACTATGAACTGATTTTCTAAAAATAAAAGTAGAAACCTTATGCACAAATAAATTAGGCCAATAAAAAACAAAATATATTTAAATTTTTATTAGCGTTTGCAACCATTTTTTTTTAAACCAATAAAGTTTAACAACTAAAACATAAAATCAAACAAACAATCATTTTATATTTTCACATTATTTAAATGTCTAACAAAAAATTGACACATAACAATCAAACTAATTGAAATAACTTCAAACTATCTCCAACCAAATAACCAAAACCGCTTATGGTTTCGCTGTTTGTTTTCCTTTATCTCTTCTAGTTAGTTTATTTGATTGTTCTTTCATATCTTTAACAATCACATTTTCAAGAGCAAAAGAACAAAAAATGGGACAAAACCTGAGTTGCGGTTTTGTTAGATCCAATCAAGAAGTGTCCTGACTTGCTTATAGTTTTAGAAACAAATGTATGTGATGAAATGTTTTGAGTATGAGAAGCAAAGAAAATTATATGTTTTTAGAATTATTGGGTATTCGATTCTGGAACCGAAAACCGGTGGACCTAAACCCAATCGACCCAAAAACGGAAAAAGCTAAAACTCAATAACCAGAACCGGGGTCTGGATCTGGTTCGGTTCTTCTCGGTTCCGGTCCGGTACTTTGTTTATTTTGCTCATTGATATTTGATTCAGCTGAAGTAAAGTATTATAATGAGATATAAGATTTTTCAAATCGATATCCGTTCTCGATTATTTTTTTTATCTTACAGATTTTAGTGAGTTGAGTAATATGTTTGAAATATATAATTAGAAAAATTCACACGAGTTTTCGAATTTTTGTCATTGTAACAAAATATAGCGAGTTGGATAATAGGTCCAACATCCTTTTGACATTGTATTGAACAATTGGATAAGCTATCACTTTTTGTCCTTCATATAATTAGAATTTTGTTATTATAACACTTTTTAAGCCTATAAAACCAAAACTTCAAGAAGTTAGGAGGATGCAGCATTACGAATAAGTTATGTGGTTGTCCATGAAATTCTAAGAATTGAATCGATGTTATTACTACATTTGGTAAAACACATGTTATGCATTTTATCTATTACACAGTTGCCAATCCTGTATGAATACTTTGTCATTTGATATTACCACGTTAGTGTGGTCAATTTGAAACCACAACAACAATGTGGAGCTGGACTTATAGATTTCCAAATCTATTTCAAGGTAAATGAACATGGTGGAACATGATGATGCAATTTTGGAGTGTTATGGTAAAGGCGATAATCGATTTCAAAATCAATTCAATTGATAATAAGGAGAGAAGACAATCGAGTTTGAAGAAAAAAAGAAACCAACATCATAAGAAGTGAGTTTATTATCTCTTATTAAAAGGAAGTACACAAACTAATTTTCAATCATCTTTTCATAACCAAACAGCCAATTTTCAAGAACCCAATCCTCAATCATTGCTAGCGACTTAACACACTTATGAGCAGGCACAAGATGACCAGCCCCAAACATTATTGGGTAATCACCATCGACCCATCTCAACCCAACACAACCCATTATGACCCGGTCAACGAAAGTCAACCAACCGAAAAAGTCAACATAGCAGTTAAAGACATTTATGTAGCAGTAATGAAATAACTGCCATATTTCATTGAACCGACACAATGGTTCAATCATACCTTTTCATTCTGTATATGTAACACCCCCAACTTCGTGATACGCAGCGGAATTCAAACTGGGTGTTACTTCATGGCACAACAGTCATAACAATAGAAAACGAACTCTAATGGAGTCGTTTTAAAAGATTTATCATTCGATTTATATAAATATCAGAGTTTACAAAAATGAGGTCCCAGATGGTTCCAAGTTTACAAAATACATTAAATTGGTTTTCGAATGATAATAAAATTTATAGCCTTCTTCAGTATCATTGCTCTTCCGTGCCAGCTTCCGACATTATGGACCTGAAATACATGCTTAAAACTGTCAACACAAAGGTTGAGTGAAATTCATAGAGTTTTGAAAATCAGTTGAACACATAATGTTTGTGTGAGTTACGTTGTTATACACTCATAATGTTGAAAACAAAATAGATATTATTGCATGGTACGGCTGCCTCAAGTATATGATACTTGAGCCCGCTTTTGTTTGTTACGGCTGCCTCAATACGTTGTGATACTTGAGCCCGCTTTTGTTTGAAAGCAATGTGTTCGGTTTAAAATAAAGCATGTATCTCCCCCAAGGGTTTGTAAAACAATTAAGTAATAGAAAGTGAGGCTATGAACTCACCTCAGAGTAAATGATATCAAATGTATAATGAGAATGATGGATATGCCGTGAGAACTTCTACGAGCAACCTAGAATAGGATGTTGCGACTTAAGTTTGGAATAATGTTCAGGAAAACATAAACCATCCTATATATATATATATATATATATATATATATATATATATATATATATATATATATATATATATATATATATATATATATATATATATATATATATATATATATTCCTATGTTGATCATGATGTAGTCAATTATCATATGATGTTTATAGAAAGATCTTTAATATGTGAAAACGTATTTAGTTTATAGATATCGTACTACCGTTCGGGCCATCATAATTCAGAGGTCATGCAGTAAACGTTCGAGGAGCTAGGACACTTTAAATCGTAAATCCAGCAACTCGTCGATACGTTTTACTCAAATGAACCCCTCACATGAAGCTCCCTACTATTGTAGCACTTAGTAAATACAACATATGTTTTGAGTGAAGATTGTTATAACATAAAGTTTATCATGTTTTAATAAGTATCTAGTTTTTACAAGTTCTTGTCGTTTCATAAGTATAATTACCATAGTTAACAGTCTTGGGCAAACAAGCCTTGAGGCTTTAGCCATGGCCTTGTCGTGACTTTGGTCTTGACTACCATGGTATTGAGACTTAGCTTTGGCCTTAGCCTTAGCCGTAGCCGTGGTCTTGGCTTATGGCCGTTAGGCCTCTTGGTTTGCTTTTAGTTGTGACAAAAGTATAGTTGTAAGATTATATTTACGGCAGTTTCTGTTTTTGAAAGATTTTTGGCCTGTTTAAGCGTTTTCAAGGTCCGAGCTTCTATGCTATTGAAGGAAAACGTTGTTCCGGACAACTTTCGTGTTTTAACTTTTTGATGATTCGGACCAGAAGTACCATTTTAAAAAGGGCAGAACTCAAAACAGAAAGTTATGGGCAGTTTCGGTGTTTAGGTTTAGCTAACTTCTTTTGCTTATAACTTTTGACTCGTTTGTCCGTTTCGGGTGATTCAAATTGCTATGTTTACCTTTTAATCTTGTCTACCATATTATGTAAGTTATAAAGTCCTTATGTTACTGTTTTTAATCGTCTCACATGTGTAGAATATGACTAGTTTACTAGTTTGTTACTTTTATGACAATATGTGAACTAAAACAAGTGATTGAGTATATGTACATCATGAATCAACATAGTAACTATATATAGCATGAAATAGTTAAGATTATGAATAATAAAGATGAGATGATGGTGGTGATAAGTTGCTTACAACTTTTGGCTTTCAAATAGAAAGGAATAACTTAGTAAGGATAGGACTTTGATTGATCGCGAAAGATTTTGGATTGAGCTAGCTTTCCATACCTTGACACTCTTGAAAACTTGAAGAGTTGGTGATGAAGTACTAAGTGACTTGAGTGGATCTAAACTCAAGAAGATCACTTAAACTTGCTAGAGATTTGATGTAGTAGCTTGATCTTTGGAACTTCCTTGCATAAACTTGGAGTTTATGGATCAAATGATGGAAGATATGAATGTTTTAAGTTATGAACGACCCAAATCAGTAAGTGAGGGAGTTTATGATGTATTTCACTTCCTATTTATAGGAGGGTAAGTTTGGTTAACCATATATTGGGTTAAATATTAACCATGGTTAAGTTAGGACACTTGTAAAGATCTAAATGAACCATGGTTAGGATGATGCCACCAAAATGATGACTCCCCCCCCCCTAAGTCGGCCAATACATGATAAGATGACTTAGGTGGTTATTTTTTATCTTATCTTGAGTTTAGAGTAAGTTTTGGTTCCGTTAAATGCCAACCGTAAGTCGTTAAGCCATAAAACGTAAAACCGGGTATCGTAAAAATACGAAACTTGTAGGAAAGATGAGACTCATCATTATACTCTATCTAAAAATATAAAATGGGTGATAAGTCTCATTGGGTGCAAAAACGCTGGTTAAAGCTGGAAATACGGGTAAAAAACGCTTAATTCGCAGTTTATCAGAAAAGAACGGAATTTCAGGGAAACGACCATGAATTTATTTAGAGTAGACTAAAATTAGTCTAAAAGTGATATGAGATGTCAAAATTTGGTCTTCGTCATACGCGGGATAACTTTACAGTTATTCGTGAAGTTTAAAAGTTACGCGATTTAAGCAAAAATGTAGAACATACAAGCTTAATTTCTTTATGGTCAAAGGAGGAGGGAAATATGTTTGACTTTTCCAAAAAATGTAAAAGTGTAAAAAACATATTAGAAACACAGTGCAAGAATCGTTAAGTCTGGATGTAAGTAGAATTGTTTAAAACATAAGTTTAGTTTTGTCAGCGCTGGGCTTATTTGGTAATATTAAAAATAATAATTCTTAAAAATTCTCAAATTAATCATGAATGATCTAAAAATTTATCTGATGCGAGGAAAATTATCAGGGTTGATTTTCGTTAAGCGCGTGATGTTTAAACGGTGGACCGTCCAAAACGAAACTTTAAAACGATGTTTACTTAATAACTTTTGCGAAAATGATCTAACGATGGTCGAACTCTCAGGTCATTACTAAAATAATTTATCTTACGAGAATGTGAAATAAAAGTTTTACGGATGAATAGTGAAAGTGAATAGTAAATGTGAATAGTAAAAGTGAATAGTAAATTCTCGAAAATGAAAAGTAACCTAAAAATGCGGGTGGTTACAGTATATATTGTAACATTTTCTGTAAGAACAAGATGATGACAGATTAATACTAAACACATTTACGTTTCATTTAATCATTGCTTTTATTTGTTATACTTGTGATTTTATGTTAAGACCATAGATCCGTATCATTGTGGCCAACAATTGGTACCAGAGCGGTTTGGTTTACTAACCAAAATCAACACTTACCACTTTACTCGTTTATTCCCAGAATCAAATCAAAAGGCAAAAACAGTTTCGACAAAATTTATGCAAATCGACAAGAACACAAAATCCAAAGATGTCATTTTTTTGTGCTTCTCACTTCTGTCGCAACGGGGGTATAATCACAAAGTGGTTACTCACAACCCGACATCAGAAAAAATTCGCAAAATTTTTTTTCTTTTTATCCGAAACAAATTTTTCCCTTTTACCCAATCCAATAGGATCAGAAAACGAAAAGAAAATCGTTATTCATTTGATTCAATCAAAAATAAACGAGCGTCATTAAATTAGGGCACAAACAGAGATTCGAATTAGAACAAACACACCTGTTCTTATAAAGAATCAAGCCCAGAAGAATTAATTGAGACCCAATCGATTCATTTGCAATACTCCAATCATAAAACCTCTCACAGAAAAGAAAACCCCCAAATCTTCCGAAACCCTAGGTTTCAATCGGAGGAGTAACAGTGTTCGCGAAGAACACCCATCATCGGAGAAGGAATAAAGACGGTCAAACACAGCCATAAAAGGCGGTTAACCATCATTCATTGGAGAGGAGAAGAAGCAGATATCTTCCCAATAGAGAGAGAGAGAGAGAAGAAACTTGTCTCACAAAAAAAAGAGACGCGTTTTATTATCTCAACTGAAAAGAGATAAGAGCCAAACAGGAATAAGAGAGGCGCGTACACAATTAGGGCCACACAAAAAAGAAATGATTTTATTATTGAAGGCATCGGGTTAGACCATCAACCCCTTCAGGTTCCAAAAAGATTACAAATACCACTTTTATTTTACTTTATATATTACCTTTGATATGTATTACTTTATTTTTTATAAGTTACTTTAAATTTAGAATCTTATCATTTTGATAGTATATTAACCTAGTGATTACACTGCTTAGTATACTGATTAGGAATAATTTATAAGGAGTAATTAACCTTAGGTTGTTCACTTATTGAATTTTATAATCTCCAAGGATAGTTTAAAAACTTTAAAACTACACCTAGAAAGTTTTACACCCATTTGAGGAAGTCAAAACATTAGAGCTCAATTTTTTTTAGAATTTTCTGAAACACACTTCGTGTTAAAATTCTTTCGGAGATTTATTGTCATTATCATTTTAAGATATGACGAAAGAAAGTGGAAAGGAACCTAGTACTAACATTACGAATAGTACACCCCAATTTCAATGCCCAATCCTAAAGCCCGCGAATTACTCATTATGGGCAATTCAAATGCAAATCATTCTCGAAGCGAATGGTTTATGGGAAACAATTGAGCCGACTGAAACGACTCAACCCAATAAGAAAAAAGGATAAAACAACTATTGCTTTCCTTTATCAAGCCTTACCCGAAGAACAATTACTTCAAATAACAAAGCACAAAACCGCAAAGGACATTTGGAATGCTTTGAAAACCAGACACGTTGGCGAAGACAGAGTTAAACAAGAAAGAATACAAACACTCAAATCCGACTTTGAGATGTTATATATGAAGGAAGACGAAACAATCGACACCTTCACCACAAAACTCACAACACTCGCAAACAAAGCCGCTAGTCTAGGACACACAATAGAAGATGACACCTTAGTTCGGAAATTACTAAATGATGTACCCGAAAGGTATCTGCAAATAGTCGCATCTATAGAACAATATTCCGATCTAAGCGAAATGACACTAGAAGAGGCAATTGGAATACTTAAGACCTATGAAGAAAGGATTAAGTTTAAGAAAGGAAAACAAGTGGACAATCAAGAAAAACTGATGTTCACACGACATGATAATAGAGGTAAAAATTTCAGAGGACGTGGACGTGGAAAATACAAAGGATGGAGAAACCACGATAAAAATAACCACGAGAAGAAGGATGGAGAAAATTCTCACAATCACTTCAACAAACAGAATATTGATCTTAGCAAAGTTAAATGTTACAAGTGCAATATAAAACTGGTCATTATACATCTAAGTGTTATGCAAAACCAAACACTAGTATGCAATCTAATCTTGTCGAGGAGGACTTAGAACCTACCTTATTAATGGCAATATTAGAAGACCCACATGTAACAAAGCGAGAAGATCAAAAGGTCTCGCTACACAAAGAAGATGTAGGGTATAAAGAGACAAGTGTTGATAGTCAATGGTATTTAGACAACGGAGCTAGCAACCATATGACTGGGATAAGAGAACACTTTAAAGAGCTAGATGAGAACGTTAGTGGAAAAGTAAGATTCAGGTGGATCTCATATAGAGATTAAAGGAAAAGGTTCAATCCTATTAGAATGTGATGACGAGAAACAAAGAATCATATCTCAAGTCTATTACATTCTCAGCTTAAAAAGAAACTTATTGAGCCTTGGACAATTTATCGAAATTGGTTGTAAAGTTGTAGTGGACAATGATGAATTACGACTTTATGACATGGACAACAAAATCTTCTTGAAAGTCACAAGACAAAGAAACCGTCTATACAAAGCAAGTCTGAAGATAGGCACACATGTTTGCTTATTAGCAAACTTAAGTGACAACACTTGGTTATGGCAAGCAAGATTAGGACACCTCAACTTTGAATCATTAAAATATTTGACTCAAAGAGAGTTAGTTCATGGAATACCTGCCATTAAACATACAACACAAATTTGTGATGTTTGTTTAGTTGGTAAACACAGTAGAGCGCCATTTCCCAAGAAAGCGAAAACTAGATCAGCATCACCATTAGATTTAGTTTACGGAGATTTATGTGGACCAATCACACGACCAACACCATCTGGAAAGAAATACATATTCTTGTTAGTAGATGATTACTCAAGATATATGTAGGCGTATTTCCTAAACACGAAAGATCAAGCATTCGATATTTTCAAGGAATACAAAGAAACAATAGAGAAGATGCTAAGGACAACATTGAAAATGTTGAGAACTGATCGTGGAGGAGAATTCACATCTAACGAATTCACTCAATATTGCAAAGAAAACGGCATAACATGACAACTAACCGCACCTTACTCACCACAGCAAAATGGAGTAGTTGAACGAAGAAATAGGACAATTATGTCTACTACGAGATGCATGATGAAAGCAATCAACATGCCACAAAACTTTTGGGCTGAAGCTGTTAGACACGCTATATACATTCTAAACAGCGTTCCTACAAGAGCCTTAGAAGACATCACTCCATACGAAGCTATCAAGAAAATAAAGCCAAACTTAGAAACTTTAAGAGTTTTTGGCTGCATAGCATATGCAAAGGTACCATCACAACATCTGACAAAGTTAGATGATAGAAGCAACAAAATGGTATACTTAGGAAGCGAACAAGGATCGAAAGCTTATAGACTATTTGATCCAACAACACAAAGGATATGTGTTAGTAGAGATGTGAAGTTTAAAGAGGATGAAACATGGGATTGGAAGGATTACCTAAGTGAACATACCAATGATGAACCAGAATGGTTTGACTTCAAAGTTGAGAACCTTGAAGCAACGAATGAACATCAGGAACAAGATATCCAACCAGATGAAGAAGACAACGACATCCCTGCAAATGATGATCATGATTATGAAACATCAACAACAGACTCACCCTCACAATCACAAACACTTCGCACACCATCTACAATTTCATCAAGAATAAATACTCAAATTACACCAACTACCTCAAAAAATTCAACCAATCAAAGTAACTCAACTACAACCCGGAATCTACATCCAAACTTTGATCACACACCATTACAAGGTTTTAGAACGTTGAATGATTTATATGAAAACACCGAGGAAGTTTTACCCAAGCATTTATTACTAGCTGAAGATAAACCCAAGAATTACAAGGAAGCATCGAATGATCTAAAATGGATTGAAGCAATGAAGGTCGAATTAGATTCCATTAATAGAAACAATACATGGAAACTAACCACTCTACCAAAAGGACATAAAGCCATTGGTTTAAAGTGGGTATTCAAGACCAAGAAAGATGCTAATGAAAATATAGTCAAGCATAAAGCAAGACTAGTAGCAAAAGGCTACATACAAGAGAATGGCATAGATTTTGAAAAAGTCTTTGCACCTGTAGCAAGAATGGAAACAGTCCGATTACTATTAGCCATAGCTGCTAATAACAAATGGGAAGTACATCACCTGGACGTCAAATCTGCATTTCTGCATGGAGACTTAAAAGAAAGAAGTGTATGTTACACAACCCGAAGGATTTATAAAAGAAAATGGAAAAGTCTACAGACTGATAAAAGCTCTATACGGTTTAAGACAAGCACCACGTGCATGGAACATAAAGTTAGACAATACCTTGAAGTCCTTAGATTTCAAGAAGTGCGCCTTGGAACAAGCTGTCTACACGAAGAAGTAAAAAAACTCATTACTTCTAGTAGGAGTCTATGTGGATGATTTAATCATCATTGGCACACCAAAGAAAGAAATAGACAAGTTCAAAGCTCAAATGGAAGAAAAATTCGAGATGAGTGACCTAGGATTACTATCATACTACTTAGGAATTGAAGTCACACAAACTAAAGGTGACATATCAATAAAGCAATCTCCTACGCAAGCAAGATCCTAAAGGAAGTTGGAATGCTAGACTGCAACGAAACTTTAATACCTATGGATCCAGGAACAAGACTAACAAAGAACACTGAAGAAACAACGGTCAACTCAACTGAATACATAAGCTTGATTGGATGCTTCCGATATTTGCTACATACAAGACCCGACTTAAGTTATTCTGTTGGATTACTTAGTCGTTTTATGCAAGAACCAAAGGAACACCACATGAAAGCTATAAGGCAAGTACTACGCTATGTTAAAGGAACAAAAGACTATGGGATCACCTAAAAGCACAACGGAGGAAACCAGATACAAGGTTATAGTGACAGTAGCTACGGAGTCAACACTCAAGAAGGCAAAGGCACTACTGGAATTATCTTCTATTACGGTTAATCACCAATCAGATGGAGTACACAAAAGCAAGCCATGGTAGCTCTATCATCATGTGAATCCGAATTCATTGCAGCAACAGCAGCAGCAACACAAGCATTATGGTTAAAGAGATTACTTAGCAAGCTTACGCACACGCAAGAAGAAAAAGTTACAATACTGGTCGACAACAAGTCTGCCATTGAACTAATGAAGAATCCCGTATTTCACGGAAGAAGTAAACACATCGATATCAAATACCACTTTATAAGAGAATGCGTCGAAAGAGAAGATCTACAAGTCGAATTCATAAGTGGAGAATTTAAGAAGGCTGACATACTGACAAAGGTATTACCAAAGATCAGATTCCTTACAATGAGACAACTAATTGGAGTCAAAGATCTGCAACAAGACGATTGTGATTAAGGGGAAGAATATTGGGTAATCACCATCGACCCATCTCAACCCAACACAACCCATTATGACCCGGTCAACGAAAGTCACCAAATGAAAAGTCAACATAGCAGTTAAAGACAGTTATGTAGCAGTTATGAAATAACTGGCATATTTCATTGAACCGACACAATGGTTCAATCATACCTTTTCATTCTGTATATATTGTAACATTTTCTGTAAGAACAAGATGATGATATTAATACTAAACACATTTACATTTCATTTAATCATTGCTTTTATTAGGTATACTTGTGATTTTACGTTAAGACCATAGATCCGCATCATTGAGGCCAACAAACACCACCGCATTCATCAAATTTCTATATTTTTGAACATATCCTATAAATTGACCATTGTCCACCTGGGGGCGGAGCTATGTAGAAAGTAGTGGGGGGACATGCCCCCAACCAAGTTCTTGGATAAACACTAAATTCTTAAGAAAATATTGTCAAATTAGGAGAAAAAAAGTATAGTGCCCTCAACCCAGAAATGTGAGTGCCCTCAATGAAACTGACTAAAAAGCGGCCTGTGACTGGTATTTCGTTCATTCGTTGCTTAAGCAGACATGTCGCTTATTTTTTTTCTTCTGGTTTTGTGGGTGAGATTGGAAAAAACAAGATGAAGAAGATGAGTTTTAGTTGGGAAGTGGGAAAGTGAGTATCAAAATTTATTAGCCCATGGATATATCTGGTATTCTTTTACATAAAAATAATAAATAATAATAATATATACAGTAGTTTGTGAGTACCGATGAGTATAAAGAAAATAGGCAATACCTTACTCCCTTTTTTGTTACTGTATCGTATTATTTTAATTTTTCTTTTTGTATATTTTGAATAATTAGTTTGTTTTTGAAGAATATGTACGTAATGTTTCATATAATGGTCGTATTGTTGTATCTTTGTGTGTCCCTTTTTTTTGTCTGATAGCCATATAAATAGTACTTATAAAAAGACGTTTTTTTTAGTTCATAATTAAGTCTAAATTTTAAGTTTAATTCTAGGAAGATTTACGGTCACAAATTAAAATAAAACATCAATATTATAATTGTTGTAATTTAATAATATGGGCTTATGTCTATTCACTCTTAGCTTACTATCCCGGCCCATTAGGGTTTACATGTAATCATCTACTCTATAAGTAGATATACTCTTGTAACTTCTTGGATTACAACTTAATAAGAATTCTATCTTCCTCCTCTCTCATTCTTGTATTATTGTTTATTACATTTACAATACGTTATCGGCACGAATTGCTCAAAACAAAATACTAAGCCTTTAAGAGAAGAGGTAAGCGGAAATTAAAAATCGTAATGCTTTGCGTCCTTAGGCATGTATCTCTGCACAAGAGATAAAGCAAAGTATAAATTATAAAGCATGCAAATTAATACTCCGTATGTGTTTTTTTTTTTTTTTTTTTTTTTTTTTTTCAATACCATCTGATGCATAGATCGTTAAGCACGTCACCCTAAGTTTGGTTTTTGAGACAATATTACATACAATTTTATATGTCTTTATTTGGTGTATGTTAATTTGTAGTTGGCATCTTAAATTTTTTTATTCGGTCATATTCACTTTGGAAACTAGATCTCTTGAAAAGAAAAATAAAGCCTCAATGGTATACGGAGTATATTTTTGTGAAAGGTATGAGATTCTTATTTTATTTTTTTTCTTATCTAAATCAAACTTTATTGTAGTTTACAAGAACACAAAAATGTTCTATTGTGACTACATAAAAGAATCCAATAATACAACATCATGTTATTGGTTATATTTTTATTAAGATCAACAAGATGTATTATGATCTCCTTAAGTGAATTGAAAAAGAGTATCATAACCTTATGTTATGATTATAGTTATTTATCATAGAACCTCAAGTTCTATTATAAAGGATGGAATTAAAATACAATAACATCGAGTTATTGTTTTCATGATCAACCATGATTCCCAAAAGGAAAAATAAATTAGAACCTCAAATTTAATATGGTTTGATCAATTGGATCAATAACATAACCTTATGTTATGTTAGGGAAAAAAAAGATAAATAGAAAAGAAAAGAGAACCTCAAGTTCTAATATGATTCTTTCATGAATCAATATCATAACCTCATGTTATGATTATATTTATTCATAATAAAATCTCAAGTTTTATTACAATGAATAAATTAAAAATACAATAACCTAAGTTATTGTATCTCTTTTAATGAACCTCAAGTTCAGTTATTATTCTCTCAAGAGAATCACACTATCATAACCTCACGTTATGTTTAGAGAAAAAAAAAAGAAGAAGAGTATGAACCTCAAGTTCTACTACGATGAACCATAATCAAAATGGTAACCTCAAGCTATTCTTTTTAATGTTGAATCATGATTCTCATGAAAGAGTCAAAATAACATAACTTTGTGTTATGATATTCAAATTAAAAAAAAAAAAAAAAAAAAAAAAAAAAAACCTCTGGTTCTATCATGATTCTATCAAATACATAACCTCAAAGTTATGATTAGAATGTTCTATGATGATTCTCTCAAGAGTATCAAATAACATAATATCATTATGTTAAAGAAAGAAGCTAGAACATTATTTAATCAAGTGAATCATAATAACATAACCTCATGTTATGTTTTGAGAAAAAAAAATGTATTTTTTTTCTGAAAAGCTCGCTCTATTGTATGCACCTCATGTTGCAAGAAAAAAGTGTAAGCGAGTTAAATCTCACAATTTTCAGTGTTAGATCTGAACAAATAAAATTGTGATTTAAATTATACTGATGAAGAGATGTTTAAGAAAACATTCTCTATTTTCAAAGTATCGAACATGCTTCTATATTAGCAGTATCAAGAACATGGTTTGAAAAGTATCATGAGATATTGTCAAATTCTCATATTATATAAAAGAAAAGCTAATGAGCTTTCGACGACAAATATAAAAGTAGTTCAACTATTCGTCCATTCCTTAAAATGAATGTGACAATGATGATGATATTTTTCATGGATATGGTCGAAGTAATATGAAAAATGACCAATCACTACAAGTGGTAAAATAAGAACGGAGCAAATAAAAATGTCATGTATAAAAAAAATAATAAGTGTGTCAAATGTATTACACACTATCTTCATAGATGTTAGAATCTATGCTAATAAATTGTGAGATATACATGAATGCTCCAAGTTGATATGCCTTCTGTTATGGGTTCCTTGATTAAATTTAGTTAGTACTAATTTTTCAATAAGTTAAATGAAATGTTAGAAATATTGATTTTGTTCACATGTCCGATTTGAAGTTCTCAAACATCAAATTTTTTTTTGTTCCTAATATTTGTGTGGATTTTTTATGTTAAGATCTATTTTAACTGTAATTTTTTTAAGAGAACCCCGTCTTCTTTGTGAGAACCTCAAAAGGGAATACTTGATGATGAAAGATTCGTTAAATTATGGTAAGATCTCAAGAATACATTACCACAAAAAAAAAAAAAAAAAAAAAAAAAAAAAAAAAAAAAGCAATATTCCCAAAAATCTCGCTATGATTTTATGCACCTCAAGTTGCATTAAATAAATAAAAAAAAAACTAAGTGAGTTCGGTCTCACAATTTCAGTGTTAAATCTGAATTAAAAAGAAAATATAATGGTGAAAGATCCGTTAATTGTATGTCAAAATCTAAAAGAAAGATTTGACCATCATAAGCAAGAGATTCTTGCAAATGCGAGCACATTTTTCGCAATATTAAGTAGTACATCTGAATGATGAAAAGGAAAAAATGCGATGAAATTGTTAATGCCTCGAATATACTTATATATCGAGAACGATGCTTTGATATAAAAGAAATGGTAATGTTTGAACAAACACGATAAACCCGTTTACTAAATTTGCTCCATATTGTCGTGTTAAAAGAAACTGGTTGGCAACCTCAAGTTGCAACATAAAGATCTTCATTCCCTCAAGTGAATGAGATAAAATGATCAATATGAGATCCTTATTCCCTCATGTGAATGTGATAATGTAACGATAAATGGTTAAAGATTATTTATCATGGTAAATGCTATGGTCGAGGAAGTATGACAATGACAAACCACTAGTAGTGGCGAAAATACAATAAGAAAGGAGCAAACAAAAAATGCTATTTATGCAAAAATGCAATGTGATGTATATGAAATGCAAGTGTGTCAAAGATATTACACACTATATTCATAGATTTAAAAATCTATGCTAGCGCATTTTGCTCCACAAAAGAAATATAAAAATTGTCATGAGAAATGAAGTTAAGTATTAAAGATACATTATATTCTTTTATATCTTCCCCGACATGCATTATATAAAGATTAGTAAAAGCTAATCACTGCCATAAACTTAAGTTTATGAGCAATAGTAATTATAATATGTTTCGCATGACCAGTTACACCATCCTGAGTCATTAATGATGCGAAAGCTATGAAAGAATAAGATTCTTCAATCTAATGTTATAATCTCTCAAAGAAAGTTGATTATTATTCTATCAACTAGAATGGGGATTAAATTCCTCAATGTTAATAGGAAAGAAAACAAATGGATATATGTAAGCATACAAATCCATTGTATGAACCATTTAGAGTTTAAAATTGATGCATCGTCTAAATGGTCATTAAATCGCAACCTCAAGTTTGCATGATTAATAGCTCAATGCGAGCCTAACATTCCAGAGTAAGTATTTCATCATGAAAATGCGATGAATTACTTCTAAATTATGAAATGAAACTGAGAGAAAAACTTGTGTTGTTGTATGGGGCCATATTATAATATGCACAACAACAAAATTAGCATCATGCCAATATGTTATTATAAATCCTCTCTTTTATAATTGGTTTTGGTTATAAACCAAACATATCCCATTATTGTTTTTTGTGTGCAAATTATTCCACCTAAATGCACATATATGAGATATAGAAGATGGATAATTCCTTCAGGAGGAGAGAAGTAGCTGCAAATTCAGAATGAATTATAATATTCTGTTGATCCTCGAAAGAATTTTTTTTTTATGAATTGATTATTCAATGGATAATCTAATAGCCATTGGCCGAAAATAATATTTGAGCTACTCATGCTCTATTTAGAAGTTGTCCCTCAAGGACATTATTTTATTATGACATGCCTCAAGCATGGTAGTCAAATCGATTCCAAATAAAATCCTCGATGAAAAATATGGAGCATGAAAACAAGATGGTTGTTCGAGGTATAAAAGACCCCATGATAGTCTCATAAGGAGACACTAGACATGAAGGTTCCAAACGAGCCTCAAATAGCTAATGAGATCTCACTAATTCTATGATGTCTAAAATCATATGGAATCGAAACAAAAATGACGTCGATAAATTTGTTTGCATACAATATAGCGCTTGGTATTATGCATAATGAGGATCATAAATCAATTATTATTCAAAAGTGCGCTCAACGAAATGATTGGCCAACATGAAAAAATGAAATCTCGTGAAAATACAAGAAGTATTGGGACAGAAAGTCCATACACATGATTGTGTAAAATCTATTGGATATACATCAGTCTTTGTGCACAAAAGCTCTGAAGTTATGTCCTTTAAGGCATGAATTGTGAATAAATAAATTCACAAAAACATGAAGTTGATTATTAAAAGAAATATTGTCCTATGGTGGATGTAAATATCTTATTGATATTTTATGAGACATACGTTCTTGAAGCGTTTAATTTGCTCTAAATGAATTTTTATTAGAAGCATTTAATTTGTCTCACAACTTTAACTTCTCGAAGTAATTATTAAAGTTCTCATGAACTCTACTTGATCAAATTGAATGAATCCTTATATGGATAAAAATCATTTGGACATATATTATATGAATTATTTTTGCACGTGTCTTTATAAAATGATTGGTCCTTAAGTACCATACATAAGTGCAACTGAGGTTATAATAATTAATATGCGTCAAGAGAGTGTATTTTTCTCCCTTGATTTTTGTATTAGCAATGTATTTTTTCCAACCAATGCATTGATATTGGGTTGGAAGCTACACATATAATTTGTCATCTTTGCAGGACATATTCTTAACATTAATGATTCGATGGACTTTATTACAAAATCTTTTCCGACAAAAGTGTTTGAGCAACTGCTTCCGAAGATTAATATTCGGCGCTTGAAAGATATAAATTGAATTGAGGAGGAGCATTATGCGCACTGCACTCTTTTTCCCCTTCATCAAGTTTTTTTTTATCCCACTGGGTTTTTCTTGATAAGGTTTTTAATGAGGCGGTATATAGCGTATGATAAATGGTGAATATCCAAGGAGGAGTGTTGTAATTTAATAATATGGGCTTATGTCTATTCACTCTTAGCTTACTAACCCGGCCCATTAGGGTTTACATGTAATCATCTACTCTATAAGTAGATACACTCTTGTAACTTCTTGGATTACAGCTTAATAAGAATTCTATCTTCCTCCTCTCTCATTCTTGTATTCTTGTTTATTACATTTACAATAATAATGTATAAACATATATAAGCAATTTATAAAGGTTTAATCACACTTTGACAAGTTTAGCCAATCTTAGCTTGTTTCACTTTTAGTTACGTGTTTATATTTGTTTATATTTTATAAGTCAGAATGGATTATAAGTCGAGTTAATCTTATTTAAGACTAACTTGATGAAATCGCATTATTGGTTGGTTTTCCTCCGTATACACCACTTTTTTAGTTAATGTTAATTTCATAAAAAGGGTGTTTTTTTTTTGTCTTTAATTAATACCGACACAACCCGACCCGTTTTGAGTTACCATAAAAAAAATTCAACCTATTATAAAAAAAAATTTGTCGCTCGTTGCCCCTTCGATTAGATATTATGGCTCCGCCACTGTGTCCACCCACACTTCCCTCTTTGACTCCATATAATCCTTAACACCATCCCATTTCATCTTTTTTATCCCATGACTCAATCCCCATAACACCAGCTCTTAAGTCACATTGACCCTAATACAACAAAATCTTTACATCACTATTCTTTAGCAAATAAACGAACATATACCTAACAATTTGCATTAAGCCCTCGTGTAATGCAGACCCCACGACCTGAATACATGCTTCATAAACTATGGACTCGTTCACTTTCAAGATTTTCTTGATCTCATTATTTGATAAAAAGCTAGTCACTTTGGTGGTTTCATAAGGTGTCAGCCTCCTAAAATCATACAATGCAGCTAATCCTAACATGTTCTGTAACATGTTTAAAAACTTTGATTTTGCATTTGTTGCATGATACTTTTCGTGTTCTTTTGTTAATCTAACAACTTCAAGTTGAAGTTTTTCCAAATGGGCTCTTTATTGCTTGTTAATTAATCCAAGATAATAAGCACTTTTTGCATGGGTTTTCACTTGTGTTATAGGGTCAGTTAACCCATTTCCTATAGCGAATCTACAAAGATTCACCCTTTTTAGAAAAAGGGTATATACTTATTATGTTTTGCTATATAATAACCAATGTATGGGACATATTTTCCCATGTAACTTTCCCCGTTTATATAAACAGGTCATGTTTCCAAAAAAGTATTCAAAGAAATAAACTTCTTAATTGCAATAGATAAATGTTTGGCTACATTTTTTTATCACGTGGGATCCCTTCATACGTCGAAGCAATGCTAAAACCAGTTTCTATAGGATTATCAAGAAATAAAAGACCAAACAGCCTATTCCATGAACTCGGATTCATTTTAAGTGTAAGATGTTCCACACTATGCTTCAAAGAAGACGTAGCAAGATACCCTTGGGCAACTTTGAAGCCAAATGAGAATTGGGAGTTGTGATATTGAAAGGTTGTTTAATTAAGTTCTTTTCGTAAAATACGTAAAAGATGGCGGAACCAGTGGTGGAGCTGATAGGAACATAGCCTGATTTCTTAGGTCTCGCGTGTTTTGAAAAGGTGGTTGTGGTTGTGGAGGAGATGGTTGTTGGCTAGCCATGATTGAAGATTGGGTTCTTGAAAATGAGTAAAATATGATTGCATAATTAAGTCATCGTGATTCTTCTGTAAGTTTGTAATACCAAAACTATAAAAGGTTTGTTTGATAATGAAAAGAAAAAAGATAATAGACTTTCACTAGCAATGTAAATTAACTAGTCGGTTGGAATGATCTTCTAGAGACTATTTTTGCTATATTTGCTTTATTAAACGACTACTTCAGGTTTTTTCTTTAAGATTTGAGTCCCACATCGACCAATAAATAGAAATTTTTCTTTTTTATATTTTGTGATGTGTATAACTCAAAGTTGTTGGGGTTAGTATCAACTTGTCACAGAAGACATGGATGTGCAAGTTGATTTGAGTTCTCTATTTTTCTAGTTTTTCTTTGTCATTTTACAAAACTAACACAAGTAGGTTTTAAAGTATTTAGTTAAAAAAATATTTTAGTACTCATTTTTTTTGTCATTATAAATTATATAAAGCGAGTATATTTAGTATTGTATGAAACTATTGGATATGTTATCAAATGGTGATAACAGAAACGCAGCTTCATTCTCGGATAAATCATCATTATACAAAATGATTAATGACACTAAAATCACCAACATTTGTTATATTTTGTTTAAGGAAAATGCTAAACGTAACCCTAAAGGCTATGTATAAGACATTAATAAATGCAATGAATTTGTGTATCTTAATAATAAAACCACTCACTCATGTATATAACTACTCCCAACGGATTTAATATACAACCATTTTTACATTTTTTAACTTTTAATCATATGATTACATAGATCAAAATCCTTTACTCAAAAATGTAAAAAGGCTCTACCCCATAGATACCTAACAATCACGCACTTCTAGTAATAAAGTGCATGACTATCTTAATCAACTCAGCAAATAAATGTTTCGTTAGAGAAAATATGATGAGTTTGATTACGACATGATTACATAAGTAAAATTTAAGATTTATTATTATTGGTTTATAGTAGGTGTTCATGGGTCGGGTAATATCCGAATAAACCGAAAACCGAAACCGAACCGAACCGAAAATAACCGAACGGAACTCGTAACCGAACCGAAATTGCCAAAACCGAACCGAACCGAAATAAAAGTTCGGTTTTCGGTTCGGTTATGGTTTTAGCAATCCGAACCGAAAACCAAAATTAAATAAATATATATATTTTTTATATATTTATATTAAAAATATATATTAAAACTCTTTTATAATATATATAAAATATTTTTAAGCTTGAAAATTATTTTTTTTTTCAAAAAATATATATAGATAAATGAATAAATTATTAAATTTAGGTATTTCGGGTTATTCGGTTCGGTTTTCGGTTATTGGAGGTTCGGTTTTCAGTTTTCGGTTTGGTTTTCTGTTCGGTTTAGTTAAATTTTAGTTCGGTTCGGTTCGGTTTTTGGTTATACCCAGAAAAAAAAATTAACCGAACAAACCGAACCGATGAACACCCCTAGTTTATAGATTAGTCATTATTGGGCTTGTTTTGGGCTAGTATATGGCCCTATTGGTTACTATCTTGTGCATGTTGGTCCTTATTTGTCGACCTAACATGCGGACACCACAAAAATATGGCATGTGCTCACACATTTTTCTTCGAATTTTAAAGAATGTAGAATTTTATTGAATGTAGAAATTTATTGAATGTTTACACTTATAAGAGTGTAGAAATTTATTACGTGAATCAACGCGAAGATCAATAAACAATCATCACATTTTCTTCGACACACATGGTCTAACATAAGAAATTTTGCATGTTTATATGGTCTAATATGCACGACTCATATAAATTGGTAATGGTATTAAGTTGTTGCATACGATTATCTCAGTATGGTAGAGCAAAATATCATAATAGGTCATTGGATTCAATAAATTATTTTAAGTTCTCAACTTTTTTTTCGGTTGTCAATTTACAAAAGTTGGCTTAGTTGAGCAAATGAGTTCAGAATTTTAAGAGTGAAGTTATTCATACTCCCTTACCTTATTATGTAACCCTCATGACATGACTCACAACTGAAGACCCGTGCGAACGAAAGATCACGAATGGGCTCGTGCAACAAATGCAAGAACTAAGCTTTTAAATATATTACAAAATTGTCACGAATAGCAACATTGTATGATTTTTAGAAGACTAACACTTTCTGAAACCACTAAAGTGACTAGCTTTTTATCCAATAATGACATCTGAAGAATCTTGAAAGCGAAAAAGTCCATAGTTTATGAAGAACGTAGTCGCGCAATCCTGTTGTAGGGTCCGCGTTACACTCGGACTTAATGAAAATTGTCGGGATTAGTATTAAGTATGTGATTTATAATAGTGAATTATGGGTTAAAAAGATGAAATGGGATGGTCAACTTGTAAGGTATGTTCAAAAATGGTTAAATGGTCTTTAGTGCTGGTCATCTTGATCACTCTATTAAATGAGATCAGTTTGACTGACCACTGATGCAAGTCAACTATAATTTATGCAGATAACATTATGACTTAAATATGTGGTGATTTTTTATAGGAAACATAGGTTTGCTTAAATGAGTGAGTTGCTGACAGGTTTGCGTATTTTTTCGCAAATGTGGAGGCTTCTTATCTGAATCATTCAATAATCCGGTGTAAAAAGCATGTGGTAACTATTGTATGTATCAATTTTGGAGCCAGCTTTCAGACGCATAAGCTCTGTTGCGTATGAGTTTCTTCTTTTCCTATCGAGTGGCAGCTAACACTTATTGCTCATACATAAGGGGTTGATTAGCATTGCATATTGGATCTTCTTGTTTCCTTATGACTTTTTATAGGCATCTTTTTGTAGTTGTCGGACTTGTTAGTCTTTATCTATTTCAGAGTATTACATGTACTTGAATTCGGTTTTTATATGAAATAGACTTTTGTCCCTTTGCCTTACAAGAAAACCTATCTATTAGGACCTTTCCATAGGACCCTTTTTACGTATAGGTCCTAATAACAAAATTATTAGGACTAGCTAATTTTTAAGTCCTTTTAGAATCAAACTAATAATACACTTAATAAATTGGTTCTATTAGAACATACTTTTAGGACCTTTGTTTGTTAAGGTCTTATTATAATAGATCCTAATAGGACACTTCACTTGAATGTCCTATTACATCCAGTCTTATAGGACGCTTGTTTGTTGGGGTTTCATTATAATGAAACCTAATAGGACACTCGATATAAAGGTCTTATTACATGAAGTTTTATAGGACTTTTATCTATTAAGGTCCTATTTTAAGAGAAACTAATAAGGCATCTGATACACATGTCCTATTAAATTAAGTTTAATAGGACACTTGGTAATCATGTGGTCCTATTGCACGTTACATCATCACGCTTTCAAATATCTAAACAAAGATCGAGAATCAAATAGTCATTATGACCTGTGGAGGGCATTCCCACATGTTAATTTAGGATGCGAAGATACATTGCGCTCCGGTTGAATAAAAATGAATTTGAGAGATTTGGATACGATTTAACATAACATGGACAACATAAGGAAATTTGACCTAAATATATATGGGTGTCAAATTTATCTTAACCTCACTAACCTAAGCCTGAAAAGGTGTATTCGGGTTGGGTTATACGGGTTATAAAAGCATTATTTGAGTTAATCGATTAACCTGAATTCTTATTAGTATTGGGATTCGGGTGAGAGTTTTAATCTTATTCGGCTTTCAGAAATAATCCGCGTAATGGGGGGTTTTAAATTTTTTCATATTTTTCATGGTTTTGTACAAAATTTTCCAACTTTTAGACACTTTAACGTTATAATAGGGCTTATCGGGTTAACACAAAGCCGTTTAACCCATTTCCGACTACCGTGGACCATTATTAGGGTCATGTGTTGGTAATGAACTATTATCTTACGTAGTCCTTACACATGTTTCAAACGAGACTTGAACTCACAACCTCTTGCTTGATGTGCAACTCACATACTCCTAGACTAAAGGCATTTAGTATTTGTTTTATGTTTATATTTATTTGACTAATTAGGTTGTAACATGATTAACCCAATAATAATACATTTATTTTTTGTGTAGGTTATTTTACGCATAATATTGAGTAGCGACTAAGTTGTTCGATAAAGCTTGGCTTGGTTCGAAACCGGGTATGCATAAACATTTGCATATAATGATCATAAATATATATGGGATACATACAACATCTTTATGAAAACACACGTATGGGTAAATGGAGAGAGATGTTTTTCTACGCTACTCGAAAAATATCGAGCTTTCCTGGCTTTGATGTAAGCGACCTAACCACTATTTTTGCAGGTGTTTTTGGACTCGTTTATGTTTATCCCTAAATGTTAAACGATATAGTAGACAATGTTGATTATAAATTTCCAAAATTTACGAGAAAACCCTCTACATACATATACAAACTTTTATACACATTTGAAGTTATAATTTTTCTACACAGGTATTTTAATATTTTTATGACTAATTAAGTTAATTTATAGTTATTTTCATACTTTTTAAATTTTAATCTTATCTTATAACGAGCGATTCTCAAAACTTAAAATTGAGTAATATTAGTAAACTATTATACCCTTAATTAAAAATGATGACAACATTTATCTCTTTAAATTAATATTTTAAATATTGTTAAATCCTTAAATTTTGTCATTGTTTGTTTCTAACACGTGGAGTAAATATTTTTCTCGTAATGACTACAAGTTGAACCCGTAAGTTTTTCATTAAGGGTTAAATCAAAATCACGATTTAATAAGTATAAATATTTGACCCTATACACCGTCACTTTGCACGGGTATTATACCATTTATTCATTGCTATTGCTATAGTTTTTAACTTTTTATTCCCTCCCACCCAAAATTTTGTTTCCCGCTAGATCCCTCCCAGTTTTTGACTCCCTCCAAAAGTAGGATCCACCCATGTCACCATCTCCATAACCACCACTTCTCCTTTTTCTAAAATATCCATCTATCACACTTAATTGTTACCCATTTGTATGCAACTGTCGATACCCTTTTTATGAACCTTTTATCTCAGATCCAAATTGAATGAAAGGGGCAATGATTTTTATTGTAATAGCCTACATTATAAAGGTAATGAATTTTCATTTACTTACATATAAAGTGTGATTACGTGGGTTGTTGAAACAAAAAGCAATGAGCCCCACTGTGAATAACAATTGAGATTTTGTAAGACTTTTGATTTTTTTTGTGACTATTGATTTGCATATACTGTGCCTATTGCGGTTTTTCTTTTAAGACAGTTTGGCTTTACTTTGGGTTTTTGGTTGTTGCCTGTTTGAGCCCACTTTTGCTTCTATTTTTACCATCGAAAATTCACCTCTTCTGTATATTGTTGATATATTTCTGCTAGCTTATGCATTTTTGGTGTTGGGATCCACTTTGGTAAGAAATGTTTCACAAGAACTAATTGGTGTTTTGTTTATGGTATATCTTAATTATTTATATGAGATTAATTCATGTTGTTTGGCTTTATCTTTTACAGAAGAGCATCTAGGCTGCGGTTGGAGTTATGAGAATTGGCCAGGTTCCATTAGCTTTTGCTATGACATTTGGCTTCTTTTTCATGTTTGACCGGACTCTTTCTTGTATGAACTGGTGAGTGATTTTTACTCATATAATTAAGTTTAATTGAATACATTTTACATTTAATTTATGTGTGAAGACTTGGATTTTATACCAAGTTGTTGTTTTTTCATGGTGGAAACATATCTTATTATGAATTTATGATAAATACCTATATGATGTATTGAGATTTCTTGTTTGTTTTGTCGTTTGATTGTATAGAACTACAAAGGGAGTTACTTGGTAAGTCTATCATACATTGGATAGTTCGTCAAGAAATTCAGGAATATTTCCTCACAAGGTGTTGCATATTTACAGTTTAAAACATTAATGAAACTGAAAAATTAGTAGGTTTTCGTCTTTCTAGTATAATTAATCGGGAATAGTTACAACTAAGAATAATTTGAAATTGATATTTGCTATTACTCAAGCTATTGTTGAGTTTTAGCATGAGTATTACTTAGGAGTTAAGAATTAAGACACATACCCAATTTCATATATGCTGACTTCTTGTATCAAGGAAAGCCTATGTATTGGAACAATGGAACGTATGTCAAATGTTTGGTCATATTTAGTCACGCTATGGTGCTTTTTGCGGGTGGATCATGATTATCGACTTTCAAGTTAATCTTAAGGCAAGGACTTCAGTGTCGATCAAAGTGCCACTTTAGCTGTCATTTTATTGGATACTATATTTCTAGAAGTATTCCCAGTATTGATTTACTTACTTCTGATGTTGATGTTATGTTAACATTTGTTTTGGTGTAACATTTATGCCTGGACCTCATAAATTTGCATTTTTAAGTTACTAGTGTAATTCATTCTTTTTCTTTATTTATGATTTTTTGTGCCTTACCATTATATGTTTTTATTTGTAGCCTTTGGTGGAAGATGGTGGAAATAGATCAGCTGGTCGACGTTTGTTTCTAGTATTTTGGCACAAAAAGTATGGACTGTATACATGTTTTGTTTAATGAGTATGGTCTCCCCTACTTTACTACTTATAAGAAAATTATTGATTTTTGTCATTCATGGATTTCTTTGCAAGAGGTAAGTATCCTGTAGGCCTAAAATGGCATAATTTTGACCAGGTATTAGAAGAAAATGATGTTAGATTGTGTAAAGAATTCTTAAAGTGTATGTGTAAGTATTTGTTTTTCTTCAGTTTTTGGTAAAAATGATGTTTTTTCTTCATGTTTAGGTGATATTTGTATCTTCAGAATTAACATCTTTAGGTGAGAGTGTGATGAGACTATACAATTTGGCTGATAATATTGGTGCGCCTAGCTATAAGAGTAATCCATGGTAATGTCCTATCATTTTGGTAAGGTAAATTATTTTGGTAAACATGATATTATCTATGAAAGCATGATTTTACCAACACTCTCTACTTATACTAGTATATGTTTTTTTGACCATAGGTGGATTCGGATCATAAGGCAAGGATGTCTTCAAAGACGTTCACTTGGCAAACTATGACAATTTTCTCATTTCATAGGAATTTTTGTACAATGACTTTATTCTTTCTGAATTCATGTACAATTGTTAGATCATTTCTTCTTAATGATAATATATATTGTATAGTCATGTTGCAACTTTTGTATAGTAAGTGACTAATTTGAATGACAATAATTTCTTGATTTATTTGTAGTGATTATAGTTTAATATTTGTGAGCAAAATGACATTGATCAATAATACATTAGGTACTAAAAGTAACAAAGCATGAGACCAAATTTTGGTTCTAACAAAGCATGTGGTATTAGGACCCTTTTCTTGGTACTAAAATAATACTTTATTTATAATGTTTCAGTCCTATAAAAATATGTGTTAGGACCTGTGAAAGTGTCCCAAAACAAAACAAATGGACAAGCATATATTAGAACACCGAATAGCATCCTATAATGTGGTCTATTGGGACGTCATTTTGGTCGCATAAACATTTTTATAGGACCAAAGAATTAGTTTTAAAATGTTCGAGTTTATTAGGACGCCGATAAGTGTCCTAAATATCTATTACAACCCCTTCCTACGGGACACTTTTATTTTGGTCCTATTAGGTTAAAGGTCCTATAAACTATTTTTATAGGACACTAATAGGTGTCCTATAAGCTCCCTTTTCTTGTAGATATATCAGGTGAAATGTTTTCTCACATGAAGTGAACAAAATTTCTTCTCATACACATTTATCAGCATATAACAAATGTTTTGTCTTCTTATACGTCGATTTTATTTCTTAAATAAGTCGTGTTATGAAAGTTGGAAATGATATTTTAGGGACTATTCACGTTATAAAAATGTATTTGAAAATGTTAAATGATTACCTATTGGCTTTAGTAAGCTTTTAATCCCACATCGGGTGAAGAAAAGAAATTCTCATGGTCTATATTGTGTGATGTATATAACTAATATAACTTAAGGGGGCGTTTGGTTCAAAATAGGGAATGAGAAAGGGAAAGGCAAAGGGAATGCAAAGGGAATGCAAAGGAATGGAATAGAGATTATCATTATATTTGGTAATGCTTGGTTTAAGAAAAACACATTAACCTCCAAAGTGGTGGTGGGTGGTGGTGGTGGGTGGTGGTGGTGGCGGCTGATGGTGGTGGTGGTGGTGGCGGTTGGTGGCGGTGGCTGGTGGTAGCTGGTGGTGGTGGTGGTTGTTTTTGGTGGTGGCTGTGGTGGCTGGTAGATGGGAATGGAATGGAGATTATCATTATCTTTGGTAGTGCTTGGTTTAAGAAAAACACATTAACCTCCAAAGTGGTGGTGGTGGTGGGTGGTGGTGGTGGTGGCGGCTGATGGTGGTGGCGGGTGGTGGCGGTGGCTGGTGGTGGTGGTAGCTGGTGGTGGTGGTAGCTGGTGGTGGTGGTGGTGGTGGCTGTTTTTGGTGGTGGTGGTGGTGGTGGGTGGTGGTGGTGGTGGTGGTGGATGGTGGTGGTGGCGGCTGATGGTGGTGATGGTGGTGGTGGCGGCTGATGGTGGTGGTGGTGGTGGCGGTTGGTGGCGGTGGCTGGTGGTAGCTGGTGGTAGCTGGTGGTGGTGGTGGTTGTTTTTGGTGGTGGCTGTGGTGGCTGGTAGATGGGAATGGAATGGAGATTATCATTATCTTTGGTAGTGCTTGGTTTAAGAAAAACACATTAACCTCCAAAGTGGTGGTGGTGGTGGGTGGTGGTGGTGGTGGCGGCTGATGGTGGTGGCGGTGGCTGGTGGTGGTGGTGGTAGCTGCTGGTGGTGGTGGATGCTGGCGGTGGTGGTGGCTGGTGGTGGTGGTGGTGGCTGCTGCTGATGGGGCGTTTGGTTCAAAATAGGGAATGGCAAAGGGAAAGGCAAAGGGAATGCAAAGGAATGGAATGGAGATTATCATTATATTTGGTAGTGCTTGGTTTAAGAAAAACACATTAACCTCCAAAGTGGTGGTGGTGGTGGTGGGTGGTGGTGGTGGCGGCTGATGGTGGTGGTGGTGGTGGCGGTTGGTGGCGGTGGCTGGTGGTAGCTGGTGGTGGTGGTGGTTGTTTTTGGTGGTGGCTGTGGTGGCTGGTAGATGGGAATGGAATGGAGATTATCATTATCTTTGGTAGTGCTTGGTTTAAGAAAAACACATTAACCTCCAAAGTGGTGGTGGTGGTGGGTGGTGGTGGTGGCGGCTAATGGTGGTGGCGGTGGCTGGTGGTGGTGGTAGCTGGTGGTGGTGGTGGTGGCTGTTTTTGGTGGTGGCTGTGGTGGCTGGTAGATGGTGGTGGTGGCTGGTGGTGGCTACTGGTGGTGGCTAGTGGGGGTGGTGGTGGCTGTTGCTGGTGGTGGTGGTGGTGGTAGCTGCTGGTGGTGGTGGATGCTGGCGGTGGTGGTGGCTGGTGGTGGTGGTGGTGGCTGCTGCTGATGGTGGTAGCTGCTGCTGGTGGTGGTTGTTTTTGCTGGTGGTGGTGGTGGCTGGTAGGTGGTGGTGGTGGTGGCTGTTGGTGGTGGTGGTGGTAGCTGCTGGTGGTGGTGGATGCTGGTGGTGGTGGTGGCTACTGGTGGTGGCTCGTGGTGGTGGTGGTGGCTGCTAATGGTGGTGGCTGGTGGTGGTGGTGGTGACTGGTAGTGGTGGTGGTGGTGGCTACTGCTGGTTGTGGCTGGTGGTGGTGGTGGGTAATCATTACCATACCTCACAATTTACTGGGTAATGCCCCATTACCCAATACTAAACAATGATTGCATTTCCTAGTCATAACCAAGCATGACTAATCATTACCTTTCCCATTCCCCACCCCCCATTACCTCCAACCAAGCACCCCTTTAAGATTAGTATTATGCTATGGTATCTCATATCTCATGTTGATAGTGGAAATTATCAACGTGTTAGCTAAGATGCCATGAATACATATGAGTTCTTAATTTTTTTTGTTGATAGCATAAAATACATATGAGTTCTTAATTTTTTTTCCTTCATTTAACAAAATATAGCAAGTGGAGTAGAAGTTTAAAACAATATTTAATTTCGAGAATTTTCTCAACTTTTTTTTTTTTTATTTATTTATAGAATTTGGCGAGTTGCTTAACAGGTCAAAAACATTTTATCAATTGACATCATACATTCATATGATGACACTGGTGGTTGGATAGGTTATCACCTTTTGTCCGTGTATATATATAAGTAGGTAATGGGTAAAACCGTGATATATGATGAAACAGAACATTTTATTACAAGGTTCCTTTGAGTTTATAACACAAAATGGTTAGGAGCATGTAGCAATAAGTAGATAAGAGTATAACACTGTGTTTCTTATCCAAATTTTTACACTTCAAATTCGCTTCCCACCTTTTAAACTATATAGCTATATAGATAATACATGTATATTTTTTATCGTGATTCAAACATTTTGGTGTTGTTTGTTTCATTCGAAATTGTTTTGGTCTGTTGTGGTATCGACACCTTTGGTCTACACAATCCACGGTCATTCACGTATAATTTTCTTTCACATGAAGCAGACAAACTTTTCCTCTAACACACAAGGGATGGTAATGCCTTGGAAATGTATCTTTATCAGCACCGGTCTTTTTTTACAGCGGCTGTATTTTGATATCAGCATTGTGTGAATTTCTATTTACTAAATACAGGTGTAGATCTGACTTAATTTTCTATTTGAAGTGTTTCTGACTATATCAAATTGTTGACGGTTTTCATATAATTATCATTACTACCAAGTAGATACTAGATGCAAGTGGTTTTGGTTGTTCAATAGAACCAGAAGACCAATCATCGATTCACCTCAACAAAGGGCATTTTACAGACAAATTAAAGAAGATAAAAAGTCAAAAGAACGTTATCAGCAACTTGAAAACTGTCCAAATGTCCAAAAAATGTTTATGTTTACTTAGACACTAGACATGAACCAAGTCAGGTACATTTTGGTTGAATTGAGCAACTAGTAGCAAAATCAATCTTTGAACTAGTATTTTATTTTCGCTAGCAGTGATGTTGACGTATGTGTCTGAAGGACATGTACCGAGAGGCAGATACAACACTCGTCCGAACGACGTGTGCCGGAAGGCATAAAGATATTCTTGAAGTATTGCATCATCGGTCTTCAACCGATAATACAATACTGGGGGGACATGTTGACGTATGCGTCCGGACGACACGTGCCGGACCGAAGAATTTCCATCACGCCGGAGGTCATTGCCGGAAGGACTGGACTATGCCACCTAACCCGAATATTATGGGATTGTGTCTCCACGTGACCTGACACCTAGTGCATAGACTTGACAGGTATTGAGGTGGCCCACTTGACACCTACCTCTTTCTTTCTCTATATATACTACTCTATCTATTTCATTTATTTCATCCCATATTTCACACACACATACATAACATATATCCTAAATCCTTTGCATATGAGGTTCTGACTTGACCGTCGGAGGGTGGTCCCCAGGGCTTCGGCCTCGGGACCCCTTCTAACGGGTTCTTTCATGTATGACAGCATACTACAAAGCTCGGGACATCAAAGAATGGCACGAGAGAGCTGTCAAGGTCATCCCGACCGAAAAATGCTTCAACATTTGGCGCCATCCGTGGGACGCGTCATTCACTCTACCGGAGCTAAGAATGATAGGTCTCGTTTCAAAATTACTGCTTCGGAGGATCGGAGGTGGTTCGTCCACCATCTTGAGGTGGTTCATCCTCCATTTTCCCTTCGGTATGAATCCAACCGGAGGTGGTTCGTCCATCATCCCATAAGAGGATGTTGATAATCTCCTGCAACCCGTCGGAATAGTATGATGCTCTTAATATAAAGTGGTTCTTCCATCATATAAGGACCGGTATGGATGACATGTACGGGGTCGTTTGGTGTTATCTCCTTCGGTATTTTGCCCTCCATCTACCCTTCGGGATGAGGGATGAAGAAGATAGGCCGGAGTAACCTGTAGGCGGTTCTTCCATCATTAAAGTACTAGTATGGAAGACATGTATGAGGTTGTTCCGGCGGCCTGCTACGGATGGGTCATATTTTTCAGTCCGGTGTTGACATCCGGAAGGGACGTCAAATATGGACAGGCGGTATGAACTGTCCGGCACCAGTTCCTTCGTTCAAGTTGTTCAAATATACTATCTTGTTCGGAGGTACTGCCGCGTTCGGATATGCTTGTGACAGGTTTCATCTGTATGATCCTGAGCAAAACGAGGGACGTCCGGTATGACTTCCGGTACGTGTTCACATCCACAACTCTGTTTCCCTCCGGTATGACTTCCGGTATGACGTCCAGTATGACTTCCGGTTTCCCTCCGGTATGACTTCTGGTACGTGCTCACATCCACTTCTGGTACGTCTTCTCACTTGCTATGTTAAGTATGAGATAGCCATCCAACTTGTTGATATAACCAATGCTAGCTTCATCCTCTTGATGGAGCCCAGGCTTGTACGTGTGAAACTTAACTCTTAATTATATTAGCAAAAGAACAGGATAGTTTATCACCAAATTATTTTAGATCTCCTCACCCTCAAGTATAAAGTCAAACATTATATGAGTATCTAAGATGATGCCTATCACTGATTTCTCACATGATGCATGGTGTACAAGTAATTGTCCTTAGTATTAAAAATAAAGGAATTAACTTGCAACTTGCTATGCATAATGCACTGCTTTATGCATAATGCACTGCTTTATGGTATTTATTTGATATTTTACTTATCATACATATTTATATTATATCATGCACGCTCATTCAAGTTTGTTACATGCTAAATGATATTAAAGTATATTAAGGCAAAGTTCGAAATCTGGCTACATTTCTTATCGATAGAACTTTTAAAATATACATTACGAATGCCATATTAAAATATACGATCCACATGACTTCAATATTGAGTGTAATAATATGCGCATTTGAGGACAATATGGTGGTTTATATGTCGACCTTTTCTATAAAAAAAAGGATTATGACGGAAATTATGTTAATGTTTATACGTGCGAGTGACCTGATTTTTTCTATGTCTAATGTTCGTACCTTTATAGGGTACATTTTCATCATTAGTAACATATTTGACATAACTTGCATCATAAAAAAGAAAACGTATATATATAAGACTATATAAAGACCTGTCACACGTTGTAATATAAATTTATAGAGCTCATTTTTTATTTTATTTTTTCTAAATAGAATGAATGAATAGTTAACCTATATGAAAAAGTCACAAATTGTAGTAGTTGGTGTTGAAGGGTCACATCATTGTTGGAGAAAAAGATAAAACACTATATTTAAAAGCATAGTACTCTTTTATGAAGTACTGTAATTTGGATGGGTAAGTTACCCCACGTGATAATCTTACGCGAGAAATCTGACATTATTTAATATGGGTATCTTGCACGTGATTCTATCACATTTTACAGACAAACGATAGTCAAAGCTGTTATAATACAGCAATAATATTTTTTGTATAAAGGAAAAAGATATATAAAAACAAAAAATACTGATGATGTAAAGGAAAAAGATGTATAAAGGAAAAAGATATAATATTTTTTGTCAATCTCCGGGCACTTTTGAAAATAACATTAAATTGCCAGTTTTTTTCTGCTGATGACATTCGAACCACTAATTGTCCGGCTGATAAACCTCCGTCTATTGTCGGTACAAATGACAACTGCTATTGCCCTTACATATTAGGCTTCAAGTGTTAACATGCTTAACCGCTTTTATCAGAAAACAAGTTGCTCGACATAATCCTATATTCAGGATCAAATGTGTTTTTTGGTACGGCCCAATCTTATGAAACTGAAAGGATTATATCAATGTTTTTGCTACATGATAAACACACATATACACCTAAAAGTTTTGCTAAAAATATTGCTTTTCATCTCTGAGAGTTTTTGTCTTTCAGCCACCATAAATCACGCGAGTATCTTGAAAATGAAAGGAAAATTAAAAGATCTTGTCTGGATATTTAAGTAATATTATGGTACAGACTTAAAATATTAAGACAACAATGGTCGATCAATGTCTAAAATATTGTGGCATAATAGCCAAATCTGAGGAAACACTGCATGTTTGATAATTAACATCCATGGGTAGGCATTCTTGTTATTTGTCGATAAGGTTTTACTCGAGTTCAACGGTACTAGTGAGTTATAGCACCGCTGAACTGGGGGGAGTATAGTGGTATGGCACCTTCCGTCGGTTATGTTACAGTTCGGTTGTCACCTGATTGTTGTGTTGATACATTTGAAACATTGTGTTTATCTAACGGGAAAAAGAAGAAGAGTTTTCATGTCTTATTGTGCAGGAATAACTGTGTGAAGTTCCACGTTCGTAACAAGAACAGGGATAGAAAACCAAAGATTGAAATTGAATTCCCGAGCAACACCAGTCGGATGCCCGAGAAACATCTTTCGGACGCCCGAATGAAATTTCAGATGCCCGAGTGCAACGTCACTGCGGATGCCCGAGCAACACCAGTCGGATGCCCGAGAAACATCTTTCGGACGCCCGAATGAAATTTTGGATGCCCGAGTGCAACGTCACTGCGGATGCCCGAGCAACATCAGTCGGATGCCCGAATGAAAGTTCAGATGCTCGAGTGAAAAGTCACAACGGATGCCCGGATGTTACGACATTTTGGATGCCCGAGTGCAAAGACATTGCGGATGCCTGGATGTTACGACATTGAGGATGCCCGAAGAACATCAGTCGGATGCCCGAGCAACACCTTTCGGATGCCCAAGTGCAAAGCATTTTTGATGCCCGAGTACAAAATGATCTCGGAAGCCCTTGTACAAAATGATCTGGGGAACTCCTTAGATAAACTAAAAGCGGTCGGTGTGTCGATGTCTACTCCGTAGATAAACTAAAAGCGGCCGGTGTGTCGATGTCTACTTTGTAGATAAACTAAAAGCGGCCGGTGTGTCGATGTCTACTCCGGAAGACCTTGGTGTAAGCGTCTCAAACATGTAAACTTGTACCTCCAGAGCTATGTAAGTAGCAAAGGTAATAAAAAACCAAGTGTTTGGTGTACATTTATGATCCAAACTTAAATCAAACATACAAGCTTATACCTCCGGAGCTATATGAGTAACAATTGTAATAAAACACAAGTGTCTGGTATAGGTTTGTGATCAATAAACAAATGATATATAACGACACATCATAAAATAATGATTATGGTAGAAAAGCTATGTTTTATCTGTGCAGGAAACAAAGGGATGATGGAAAAGATATGTCTCGCCTTTGGATCTAACGATGTTTAAGTATAGCATCATTGACCATAGGTCAACAATACTATACTGCGGGGACATGACGGCATATGTGGTCTAATAGATCTAACATGCCTTATGAAGCACCAACTTATGGGCCACTTGGTAAACCACTCTAAGATGGTCACTGGACGGAAGGCATGTCCGAATGATAAAGACCGAAAGGTCATAAGGTATTCTTTAAGTATTACATCATCAGTACTTTACTAATAATGCAATACTGCGGGGACATGTTGATATATGTGTTCGAAGGACACACGTTGGAGGGAAGGCGATATATTTGTGATGAAAGGCACAAGCCGAAAGGCCAAACAGGTTTTATTTAAGTATTACATCATTAGCCTTTTACTAATAATGCAATACTGGGGGGACATGTTGACGTATGTGTCCGGATGTCCCGCGCCGAACGATAGGTGTCGAAAGGCGTAGAGACACTCTCTAAGTATTGCACCATCGGTCTTTAACCGATACTACAATACTGGGGGGACATGTTGACGTATGTGTCTGAAGGACATGTACCGAGAGGCAAATACAACACTCGTCCGAACGACGTGTGCCGGAAGGCATAAAGATATTCTTGAAGTATTGCATCATCGGTCTTCAACCGATAATACAATACTGGGGGGACATGTTGACGTATGTGTCCGGACGACACGTGCCGGACCGAAGAATCTCCATCACGCCGGAGGTCATTGCCGGAAGGACTGGACTATGCCACCTAACCCGGATATTATGGGATTGTGTCTCCACGTGACCTGACACCTAGTGCATAGACTTGACAGGTATTGAGGTGGCCCACTTGACACCTACCTCTTTCTCTCTCTATATATACTACTCTATCTATTTCATTTATTTCATCCCATATTTCACACACACATACATATACATATATCTTAAATCCTCTGCATATGAGGTTCTGACTTGACTGTCGGAGGGTGGTCCCCGGGGCTTCGGCCTCGGGACCCCTTCTAACGGGTTCTTTCATGTATGACAGCATACTACAAAGCTCGGGACATCAAAGAATGGCACAAGAGAGTTGTCAAGGTCATCCCGACCGAAAAATGCTTCAACAAGTGATTAAATAAATTCATAAATGACCCGACAATTATTTGATTATGGTCGAGGACCGAATAGACGTCTCAAGGTAGAGTCTTACGTATATCTTTTGCTCGCGAATCTAAATAGAAAAAATTAGTTGATACACATACAAAATACTTTCTTCGATCGTTGAGTATGTGTTTCTTATTTTCCTATCAAGTGGCAGCTAACACTTATAGAGCATACATACGGGGTTGATTAGAATTGCATATATGATCTTCTTGTTTTCTTAATTATGACTCTTTATTGTAATATTTTTGTAGTTGTCGGTCTTTATCTTTTTGAGAGTGTTACATATATATACTTTAAATCGGGTTTTATATGGAATTATATGTTGTATACTTATGTTACAGTGGTACTGCTGCACACCCTCTGTCAACATGGAAATTGGCGTTGTTCCTAATATAGAAGACTGTGGCATACTCGTATACCATAATAGAATTGGAACTGATCTTGTTCATGTTATAAAAATGCTTTTTAAAATGTTAAATGACTGAAATATGATGGGTGTATTTGCTTTATTAAGCAATTTCTTTACTTAAATTCAGCTTTCGTTTTGAGTTTCTAATCCCACATAGGTAAAGAAAAGAAATTTAGGTTGCATATATACTGTAATGTATATGGTTCACCTAATTTGAGATTAATATTATGTTGTTGTGATTGGTTTGTCATCTTGATATAGCAAAATATCAAACTGACGCATCGATTCACAATAACCAATATGAGTTCTCAATCTTTTTTGTCCAATTAACAAAATTTTGTGAGTTTGGTTAGATTTTGTGTATAAATGTTTAAATTTGATTTTGCTAAGGCAAAGTACAAAAAAGAAATCTCAGATGCTATAAATTATTTCAAACTCTTAATTTTTATTTCGTTATATTATAAAATTTAGGCCTATTCAAAATTAAGTTCAAAATATTTAAGTACAAAATATAGCGAGTTGGGTAAAAGTCCTGCATATTTATTTTTTTTTGTAATAGTTTTGACATCGTATGGAAAATGTTGGATATGTTACCACTCTTGGCCCGTATTCCATATGAGTAGTTAATCGTTATAATATGATTGTATAATGACGTCATTATGATGCTTCTTTAAGTTTAGAAAACCAAAAAGATAAAAGGTTAAGAAGATGTAGCATTACTAACAGGATATTCGTTGGTCAAGTAGTTGTGGATACATTTATATATATAATTTAGATATAGATTAATTAGATTCATAATTTACGTGGTTTACAAAAGGTTAAAAAAGCGGTTTGATGCAAACATGTAGTGTATGACAAAGGCTATCATTCAGTATAAGGAGAGAAGATAATCGACTTTGATGACAATAGAAACCACAATCATATGAAGTGGGTTTGTTATCCTTTTGCAAGAACAACATAACATTAAATGGTTCTACACCTAAGTTTGGGTACATAACAACCACACTCACTTTCCCGGTCTTATATACTATAACCCGCAAATATGGTAGAGTATATAGCAAACACTTTTTGGAATTAAGTGCATGACTATCTCAATCAAATCAGCAAAATACATATTTTGTTCAAGAAAATATGATGAGCTTGATTACAACATGATTATATGTATCCTTTACTTTATTGATTCTTAAAAATTAAAATGGAAATTAGTGGGTTTTTTGTGGGGCTAACATATGGCCCTAATCATAAGTATCGTGTGCCCCTTGGGCCTTATATATTGACCAAACGAAAACGATGTTAAACGGGGCAATTTCATATTTCCCCTCCTTTTAGATGGAAATTTCATATATACCCAAACATGCATTAAAAACATTGTACATTATGCATTCAATACTTGCACTTTGGGTATATATGAAATTAATCATGAAAGTAGGGTGATATATGAAATTAATCCTTAAACATATATAAATTTGAATTGAGTTCATGTAAGAGAGATTTGACGTGTGATATGATAAGTTGTTTGTTAATGCTAAAATAAAAAGAGATTGAATTTTTCCAAGTGTTACACCCGTATCTCGTCAAGGTATTTTTAAATGTTAGTGTTGATCCTTTATGTTATGTTAGTATGTCTATATTACTTAAAGGTTTCAACTAAGAAATAGAACTAGGAATTTGTGTGGTCAAAGTATAGAATCTTGGAATAGGGGGACTTAAGTTGTCAATTGAGTAAAATAAATATAAAAAGGAAAATAGTCTCATTTGAGACTTATCCAGAAATTGAGAGGAAACTTTGAGGTGAAGAAAGGGTTTTAGTGAGGAAGAAGAAGATTTATCAAGAATACCTTCAATTAAGCCAATTGAAGACTTGTGTTGGTGACTATTAAGATTAGGAGACCTTCAATTTCATACCTTTAACCAAGTAAGCATATTTACCCACAAGGGCGGAGCTATTAAGGGACCGGGAAGGGTCCCGACCCCCTAGGCCTAAGCCTGTTAGTGTATTTATCGCGCTTTCATGTGTATTTCCCGAAAAAAAATTTATTTCGGCCCTCCCATTTAATGTATTTCCCGGAAAAAAAATTGTTTCGGCCCTCCCACGAAATTTTTTTTAGCTCCGCCATTGTGCATCACTGTGTATACTCGTATACGATAATAGAATTAGAATTTATCTTATTCATGTTATAAAAAAATGAATTTTAGAATATTACATCTATATGACTAAAATGTGTTGTGTGTATATCTTTATTAAGCAACTCCTTCACTTATATTCAACTTTTGTTTTGAGTTTATAATCCCACACAGGTAAAGATAGAAAACCAATGCTTAGCTATTTAGTAGTACTTTTAGGCATATAGTTTCAATAAAATTGAGAAAGACACTATGTTGTTGCACTTGCTTCGTCGTTATGATAGAACAAGTATCAAAATGACATTTCATATGCGACACCCAATTTAAGTTCTCAATTTTTTTTTGGTTATTTCACAGAATTCAGCAAGTTCATGAGTTAGGCTCAGTATGTGATTGTGGTATACTCTCAGTATACATATTGCTGCATTTGTTGCTAGATCAAAGTATTTTGAGTATTTGTTAAACAATAGTGTTGTAAAGATTTTGCCGTATTCGGGTAAATGTGACTTAAGAGTTGGTATTGTTGGGATTGAATCATGGGTTAAAAAGATGAGATGGGATGGTGTCAAAGATTATATGGAGTCTAAAAGAGAAATGTGAGTGGGCAATGGTCAACTAGCAAACTATGATAAAAAAATATGGGAATTTAATGAATGTTGTAGTGTCTGGTGTTTGTCATCTTGTGCATGCTGATCAATCTGTCAATGATTGAAGATTGGGTTCTTGAAAATGAAGTGTTTGGAAATGAAAAGATAACTGACCAACAATGTAAGTCAACTTTAGTTGGTGTATAGTAGAAGTGTATAGGAACTTGGTAGGTTTCATGTTTACTATGGTGTAGGTTTCATGAATGTAGTATCTTGGTAGCATTGTTTATGATTAAAGAGCTGTAATTTTAGATAACATTATACTATTTGAATAGTGTAGACTTGCATACTTTAGAAGAATTTGGAAATTGCTGCTTGTATTGATACAAATAAGGAATAACTCTCTTGTTAAATGGCAACCATATGTGATGATGGGTAGTTAAGAAATATGTGTTTTAAGTTTTCTGTCCCACATTAAGTAAAGAAAAGAAACTTCGGTTGTTTATATTCTGTGATGTTTATGACTCGCATAAATTGAGATTAGTACAATGTTATTGCATTTGACATCTTAGGTAGATTAAAATACCTACATAGATCGTCATACGCAATAATGTGTATGAATTCTTTTTTTTTTTTTTTTTTTTTTTTTTTTTTTTTTTTTGTCATTTTATTAAATTTAGAGAGTTGAGCATTAGGTTCGGAAATTTAATTTTGAATGTTCACATGAGTTTCTAACTTTTTGGTCTTTCTATAGAGTTTAGCGAGTTGATTAATAGGTCCAAAATATTTTATGGCACCCAATGAAAATGGTTGGATATGTTATCACTTTTTGTTCGGTTTTATAATTAGTTAATCGTTAATATATGATTATATAAATTTGTTATTACAATGTCTCTCTAAGTTTATAATTAAAAAATGTAAGGGACTTAAGGAGCATGTAGCATCATACATACTATAAGATTGTCCCCTCTAATTGAATGCGGAGGCGTCAAGATTGCATAGAGTACAACACGCTAATGCTGTTCATGATATAAATCCGAGTTATTATTTTTTCCTAATACTAATTACCAGCATATGAACAGACATGTGGTTACAAGACTCCTTAATGGGGGTTAATAGCTTCCTAATATCTGCATATGAAGAGACATGTGGGTTACAATCCTTCTTAATGAAGGTACCTCTTTTTTTTTTTCATAATACTAATTACCAGCATATGAACAGACATGTGGTTACAAACCTTCTTAATGGTGGTTAATAGCTTCCTAATATCTGCATATGAAGACACATGTGGGTTACAATCCTTCTTAATGAAGGTACCTGTCTTTGTAACTATAAATACAGTATGCATATATTTTTTTACCACCATAATCATCAATTTTTTTTGCTTTCAAACCAGAATTGCAGCAAAAGTTACCATGTCCAATAAAGCTTCCGGTAGCAACTCCATGTCCATCCAGTCTTCGGGTAGCAAATCCATTCATGTTGCCGACCATAATGGTGAGTTATTTTTGGAGCAACTCGAAACGGGTATTAGTGGTACAATTGTTGTTATGATCAGTAGAATGTGGGATGTGAATGCAGTAACTGGGAGGTATTTGAGCAAAGATTTTGTTGTTAGTGATGCCAAGGTAAGTAAACATTACATTTACAATTATGCATATAGAATGGGGATATTGAATTCTGATGCAATGTTTTTCAGGGTAAGGCGATGCATTGCTTTGCAAGGAGTAATATAGCGCACAATTTTGTAGGTTTAAAAGAAGGCGGTGTTTACTCTATCAAGAATTTTATTGTGCAGCCAAACAAGGATGACTATCGTATCATTAGGCAGGATCCATACATTCTTGAATTTGATGGTTCCACAATCATTAGAAAAGTTTCTGTCAGCCCTAAGGGTTTTGTGAGATATCCTTTTGAGCTTGCGGATTTTGATGAAATTGAACCTACAAACAATAAAAATCTAATAGGTTAGGCTTTTTGTTTAAACATTCTTTCTTAAACGGTTTTTGGTGCCATGTTATATTTTTGCTCTTACTATACATTATTGGATACTTGCAGATGTCGCAGGCTATGTTACAAATGTTGGGAGGACAATAGTTCAAAAGAGTGGTTCACGGACTCTCGATTTCTATCTGGCTAACAAGAGGTGTTTTGCTTTCCATATTTTTTTGTCTTAGCAAATTAAGAAAGTTAAAATAAAAAATTGCTTTTTTATTTCCTAAAACAGGGGGCAATCAATAAGAGTAACTCTTTGGGGTGAATTAGGTGACATCCTGATTGAAAAGAAAACAAAACATGTTGGCCTATGTCCGGTTGTTGTAACTTCTCTTAATGTTAAACTCTATAACAGTGAGTATCAATAGAATATGGTTTTGTAGCGCTATGTTACCTTATTGCTAATTTTCATCACAATGTCCACCCCGTGCAGATAAGGTCTACCTTTCAAGCAGCTCTTCCTCCTTGATTTATGACAATGAGGACATCCCTGCATTGATAAATCTAAAAGTTGAAATGAGGTAATCCTAAATAAATAGTTGCTATGTTATTTTATACAATTATCATTTATTAATGTTTAGCATGTATATTGTTTACAGTTATGTGGAATTGGGTAAAGCTATAGTGCCTGTTGATTGTTCAGAGTCAAAAGATGGGACGCTTGAGAATTTGTTGATTTGGGGCCGCAATAAGAAAAACAATGTAAGCTTCTATCTTTACACTTGCTTATTTACACAAGTTGGTCAATTGGTATTTTATTTAATATATATCCATTTTATAGTCCATGACCTACAACTGTAAAGTGATGATCAACAATGTTAGAACTAGAAAGGGATGGAACTACCCATCATGTGGTGACAATAAGTGCAAAAAAGGTGCAACCCGAAAGAATGGTAGATTTTGGTGTGAAACGTGTAAAAAATACATTGAGTACCCAGTTTTAAGGTAAACCGATTTTAGACTAGCAATTTCCATGAATTATAGTAAATTACATAATATTGAATACCTTATGTATGCTACCTGATGTTAACAGATTCAGGATTGAAATGGATGTGTCGGACCATACTGAACAAACTGTGATTGTTCTGTTTGATGAACCCGCCCGTTTTTTGTTGAAGTGTTCTCCAGAAACTCTGTTGGGAAATGACGATGAGGTACAATAATAAATTAGATTCTTAATATATTAGATACTTATATACAATTATAAATTAAATTTAAAAGATATTGTGTTTTTTTCGTAACTTTCAACTACAGTTACAAGGTTTCAACTTGCCCCGCGCAATAACAAATCTAATAGGAACGACTCACACTTTTGAAGTCAAGACATCCACGTATTTTGAACATGGTGCTTTTGAGAGCTTCACATGCTGGAACATTATCCCTGCAGATGAAGAACTCAAATGTTCAAGCACTCCGCAAATAGAAAGCACGCCTTCAAGCCCCCTTATGACAAAATTGTCAAAAAAGACTTTGTGCAAAAACCCAAGTTTGCCTACTCCAATGAAATCTGTTGAGGAGACAAAAAAAAAACGGTATCACAAAGTTTCAATACTATAAAGTAATATATGAAAATTTCTTACCACTAAAACATTATTTAATGTGGCGTTATTATAGGTTGGAATATGAAGATTCAGACACAGAGTTACCACATGTTGATGAAGCTTGGAGCGAATATGTATCTGCTTCTCAAAATAAAAAACAAAGAAGTAATTTTGTAGCAAATGGATACAAACATACGTAATATAAATCCCAAATATTAACAAAACTTCTGTGAAAATCTTATTTTTCAGGTGTGTTGTGACCGACTCTGAAACAGAAGATGACGAAATCTCACCTAAAGCTGATCTTATGAAAGAAAATGAAATTAATGACGGCGCATCAGTCAACGACAAAGCCACAACTTAGTCTTTAGGTTTTTAGGAAAATAAAGCGTAAACGACCCAATTGTTTATGGGAGTATGTCATTTAGAAAGCGAAGTTTGTTTGACTCTGTTTTTCACTCAATAATTTTGGTGTTTTAAACCAAATTAATGTTTGATATTACTTTTGGTTGCTTATTAAGTTATAAAATTCACCTTATGCTTGAAATCAGACTCCAATATATGTGATTCAGTTATGTATCAAATTCAGATTCCAATAACTCCAATATATGTGATTCAGTTATGTTTGAAATTCAGATTCCAATATATGTGATCAAGTTATGCTTGAAATTCAAACTTCAATACTGAATTTACCTTTCAGTGTCACGTAAGAGCATTCTACATCTTTTTATAATTTGGGATTTTGCCTAATGAAACTAACTATTGATTCATAAATAAAAAACATATGCTAAAAATGATTGATTTATCAATTAACAACCATAAACAATTTATCTGCAAAATAAAAAACTCCAACTCTATACTTATAGACTTAGAATCAAAACTACATTATAAAATTTATAATTATTAAGGCAGGTTTGAACTTCAATAAGTTAATCGCAATGCTAATAAAACCAATATTTTGAACTCTATACTTATAAACTTAGTATCAATACTACATTATAAAATTTATAATTTTTAAGGCAGGTTTAAACTTCAATAAGTTAATCTCAATGCTAATAAAACCAATATCTTGGTAAACTTATATGAAGTTTGGAATTGAGTACACAAGTAAATTATCTGATTGTATAATAAAGGATACTGGACCTTCATTTTAAGGAAGCAAAATGTAATGAAAATTGTACATAAATGAGAACTTAATCAATTTTGTAACCCACCAGTCTATTCATATGCAGGTATTAAGAAGCTATTAACCTCCATTAAGGAGGTTTAAATAGTCATTATATGAGATTAATTGTTGTTAAGACAAGGGCTGAGTAATTTATATCAAGAAGGATATGAACCAAAAAAACCCTTCAATGGAAAATTTTAATAATCATTATATGTGCTTAAATGCTGCCATGAAGGTGTATATAAATTTTACCTGCATGACTTTATCTGGGCATAACTACATTTTGATATTTCCATACAATGACTGACCAACATGGAAGTTCAACTCCCCAGGTGTTCATTGATGCGTTGGATGGTGATTCAGCCGGGAACATTGTTGTTACACTCTGCACGATATGGGATGTCAAAGCTACAAATGCGCATCTATTGAATACTGATTTTGTTGTCTCTGATCCAACGGTAATGATTAAACATGTTGTTTACAGTTTACTGCAATTTTACTGATTTCCACACAATATTATTGCAGGGCAATGTAATCCACTGCACTGCGAATGCAACTATAGCATACAATTTTCACGGGTTAGAAAAAGGTGGTCTATTCGCAATAGAAGATTTTGTTGTGTGGGCTAACAAAGAAGAATGTCGCGTTAGAAAAAACAATACCTTTAAGCTTGAATTTGACGGTAAAACCCACATAAGAAAGACTTCCGTCCTTTATGATCAGTATGTTAGGTATCCTTTGGTAAAGGTTCATATTGACAATATGAAACCTACAAGGAACAAATCTCTTATTGGTAAGTTTGTATTAATTTTATATAGCAAATAACTTTTTATGATAAATGATCTATTTCCTTAAGACTTACACTATTACCTTTCAGATGTATGCAGGTATGTGACCAACATTGCCAAGATGAACCACAAAAAGACCGGTTCCAAAAATCTTGATTTCTACCTAACAAATCATAGGTTAGCACAATTATTATGCGGATAATTAAAATAAACAGTATCTAAAATGTTATATTGCTTTTACCAACTTAAAAGTTTCTTGCATATGCAACAGGGGACAGGCAATACGGGTAACATTATGGGGAGGGTTTGGTGATTTGCTTATTGACAATAAAATGAAGCACGTAGTAATGTGTCCTATTGTCATAAATTCTACAAGTGCATACCATTACTACAGTATGTTTTTTCCTATAACTTTCAAACTTATCTGTATCAATGATGTAAAATGTGTAAAGCTGAATTTGTACATCCCGTTCCAGATAAGTTGTATCTATCCAAAAGTCCATCAGGCATGGATATTGACCAAGCTAACATACCTACATTTAAAGAGTTTAAATCATCCTCTGGGTAAGCATTTATATATATTTTTGCTTCAGTGTTAGAGTAATGAGAATTGTACATCAATGAGCATGGTTAAAAAAATGAGTACAGTAATATATATTTATTTACGAATTTTCTATCTGTTAGTGGTGTTGGGCAGATAAAGGCTGGAATATGTATTAAGTATTGTGTCCCTAAAGATGGAACAATCAAAACCATTTTGATGCTGTCACGCAATCAAACGAATGATGTGAGTAATAGTCTCATATTCCCATACCTATATTACCATCCTATTGCACATTTGTTAAACAATTCCTCGTCTACAGTTGCCAACTTTCCATTTGAAAGCAACGATTGGAAATATCAGGACTGAAAAGGGATGGCGATTCCCATCATGTGGTGGAAAACAATGTCAAAAAGGTACAACCAGAATGGGAGGAGATTTTTGGTGTAATGGATGTGAAAAGCAATTTACATACTATCATATGAGGTGATATTATAGTTTATACTTATGTAATGTTATTTGGACTAAAAAACATCTAATCGCTAACGTACCTGTAAAACATGCATATAACAGGTATAGGCTCGCTTTAGACGTGTTTGACAATACTGATAAAGCTGTGTTTATTCTTTTTGATGAACCTGCAACTCAGTTGGTAAAGTTTCCAGCATCATCATTCAAGCTAATGGATCACGATGTGAGTATGAAACATTTTTAATTTTTCACGCATTACCCTTTTACTAACCTTCCTTTATAGCCTTCAGATGAGCGTAGGAGGATCTTACCACCACCAGTAGCCAACCTCATTGGTACAACACACGTTTTTGAAATCAAAAGTCACACCTACTATGATCATGGAATATTTGAGAGCTTCATATGTTGTGCTATATGCCCACTTGAATTGTCTGTTCCAACAATTGCCACACCTTCCAAATCTACAGAGTCTAAGAAAAATAAAATAATGGTTCTCAATAACCTTTACAACCATTAAATAACAAACATTAAACAGAAATATAATCAAAAGTTCAATGAAAATCTTACTATTTCAGGTATGTTATGACTGATTCTGATCAGAAGAGGAAGAAGCCTCACCAAAAGCAGAACTCTGAAAGAAAATGAAATTAATGACGAAGCATCAATCAACGATGAAGACACATCTTGGTTGTTAAGATTTAGAAAAATAAAGAGGAAATGACCTCAAAAGTTTGTTGGAATATGTCATTTAGACAAAGAAATTTGTTTTAGTCTGTTTTTAAATGAATAATTTTGGTGTTTTAAACACAACGAATATTTGATATTACTTTTGTTTGGTGACTAAGTTATAAAATTCCGCTTATGCTTAAAATTCAAACTCCAATATTTGTCAAACAGTTATGCATGAAATACATACTCAAATATATGTAATCCAGTTATAAAAGTTGTAACAAAAATAGGACCAACTCTGATTTTTAAGCAATGTTTGAAATTTAATAAGTGCATCTCAATGCTAATTAGTAAGTAAAAAAACTTGGATTGTATAATAAAGGTAACGAAATTTCATTTTAATAAATCAAAATGTAATCAATGTTGTTCACATATGAGAAATTAAACAATATTGGAATATATAGATATGAAATCAATAATACAATCTAAATTGTAGAAATTTCAAAGAAGAATTAATCTACAACTTTTATATCTTAAACAGTATGTTATGTTGTGAAGCTAAGAAGTATTCCACTAAATAAATTTTGTATATTCTATAACTAAAATGAAAAATAACGATTGCAGCCTAATTTATTACAATCACAAAGATGATATAGAAGTTAGAAATTACCAAGTAGTGGTTAATAGTTGCCTGCATACCTGCATATGAAGAGACGTGTAGGTTACAAATCTTCTTAATGAAGATTAATAACTGTTTGTATATAAAGAGATATGTCTTTTCCTATTCATATTAATTGTAGTGTTCAATTACATGATTATGAACCATAAGCATCGAAATCTTTACATTAGACAATGTGAGTTAGGTATGGATAATAATATTCCATCTTTCTCTAACATACTCAACAATAAAATCATCATACAATCACATACAATTGTTAACAAAGATGGGAGTTACCAAAGTTACTGTGGGCTGAAGTTAATACACATTCCAGAGATAGGTAATCACACAAATCCTTTGTTGCACATTTTATTAATTTTTTTACAATAAGATTATCAATAAGAATCAAATATGTTATTGCAGAGGAACCATCCCAACAAGTTGTTACACAGACAAACCACAGGCGTGGAGGTATTAAATACATAAAAATGGCTCTAAATCATATATATAAAAATATTATATATTAATTCAATATTTTAAATTATATGCAAATCACTTTCAACATCTGTGACTTTTTAGGTAGACGAAGAACAAGTGAATCAAGGATACTACCAAAACAAGCAGCCCTAACATCATCAGGTATTTCTAAAAAAAAAATGAATTTCAGATTATGTAGATCTTTAAAATAACCAACTTATTTAAAATTTTACTACTTATTATCTTTTTAATATAGGTGTTTCTGTTTCTTATGCTAAGCTTGGACCACCATCTTATCAATGCTATAGTTGTAATGCAAACATGTGGTATGAAGAGAGAATTGATAAAGATAAAAAACCTGTGAATCCTACTTTTTCACTATGCTGCCAGGATGGTAAAGTCTTGCTACCGAAATTCAAAGAACCACCATTGCCATTAAAGACTCTCCTTGATTTCACAAATCCTACAACTACAAAATTTAGAGAAAAGAATCAGAGTGTATAATGAGATGTTCACATTTACAACCTTTGGAGCAAGGATAGATCATTCAATAAATAATAGAAGGGGTGTGTATACATTTAGAATAAATGGGCAAAATTATCATCTAATTGGGTCACTCCTACCTGTACAAGGAGTTCAACCCAGGTATGCTCAGTTATATTTCTTTGATACACAGAATGAACCTAGGAATCGTATGAATGCTTTCATGAATAATGAAATAAATGATCAAGTGGACGAGTCCATCGTCAAAAGTTTGATTACCATGTTGGATGAATCGAGTGCAGTTGCAAAAGCATTTAGAATGGCAAGAGATTGGTGTCATTCTAATCAATCTGTAAACTTTGAATTGCGTTTACTTAGTGAGAGAAGAACATCAAAGCAGTATAACGCTCCAACTGTATCAGAAGTAGCAGCTCTGATAACTAATGATTTTGGAGATGGTATTCCTACAAAGGATATCATTGTTAATTGCAAAACAACTGGTACAACCCGAATATCAGAATTGCATCCATCCTACATGGCATTGCAGTATCCTTTGTTATTCCCGTATGGAGAAGATGGATATCACGATAAGATACCATATCATTCCAATAACGGTAACAACAAGACTAAACGTGGATATGTTTCAATGAAGGAATATTACGCATATTTGATTCGCAGTCGAAACAACCAAGCCAACACTTTACTTAAAGGGGGCAAGTTATTCCAGCAATTTTTGGTTGACGCATACGCATCAGTTGATGAACAAAGACTAAAATGGAATAGACATAATCAAGACACGTTACGAGTAGATCTGTATCATAATTTGCAGGACGCAGTTACAAGGGGAGACACAGATGCAGCAGGCCTTGGAAAAAGGATTGTCTTACCCTCAAGTTTACTGGCGGACCACGTTATATGATGCAAAACTACCAAGATGCAATGGCTCTGTGTCGTACTTATGGGAATCCAGATCTTTTTATCACATACACATCTAATCCAAAATGGCCAGAAATTGATGAAATGTTGGCATTTATACCAGGACAAAAAGCACATGATCGGCCAGAAATAGGGACGCGTGTTTTCAAAATGAAGCTAACTCAGCTATTAGATGATCTAACAAAAAACCATATATTTGGACCACATTGTGCAGGTAAATAATAATATAATA